>CM041778.1:44952472-44986697 GCA_023374045.1 Limonium bicolor
GACTCTGAGGGCTTCATTACTCTGTTTCATGATATTGAAGACCAATAATGTCCAGAGCTCCGTGGGAAAACCTACTTCATTTACATACGAAAACAAGTCACTATAGTACAAAAAACGTCTATTTCGGCGCCCCTATTTCGGCGGTTGTAGATAAAACCGCCGACATAGAGGCCCGAGATGTTAACAGTATGTAAAGAAGGGGTCTATTTCGGCGGTTCCTAGATATGAACCGCCGAAATAGGCCCTTTTTAATAATAAAAAAAATTAAATAGACCTATTTCGGCGGTTCCTTACACGAAACCGCCGAAATAGGTTTTTCTATTTTCTTTTTTTTTTAAAATTTAATCACCTATTTCGGCGGTTCTTTGTTAGGAACCGCCGAAATAGGTCTATTTAATTTATTTAATAATTAAAAAGGGCCTATTTCGGCGGTTCCTAACAAGGAACCGCCGAAATAGGTCCTTTTAATTAACCCCCCAACCCCGTTTCGAAACAATTACGACATTACGACATTTCATTAGCGCGCCTAATTACCCCTCTTCTCCTCTCTGTTCCGCGGCGATTTCGAGCAAACCACCGCCACCACAGCCGTCGACCGCCGCCCTCCTCCTCCCCTTGCTGTCGCCGGTGTCGCGCCGTCGGTGTGGTCGTCGGTTGGTGTCGCCAGCCTCATCCGCCACTAACAGAGGTCGAACAGAGGTGAGTGCAACCCTAAAATTTGGGTTCGACTTTGTTTAGTAAATTGTTAATTTGTTGTTAAAATTGATAGATTGTTGTCACATTGTGATTGTGGATGATGATATTTATTGTGTGTGTGAAATCTTTGCAAGATTTGGTTGTTAAACTATTAAATTTATGTATGCACACAAGGTGTTCGACGAAATGTCCGAGTGAATTTTTGTGCTGTTTTTTGCCCTTCTTTTAAGTATAGTTAGGTTAGCTTATTTGGGCTAGATTTATTAAGCTTATAAACGTATGAATGAGTGTTATTAATGTGCATCATCAACATGTGTTGACCAACTTTTGAGATTTAGATCATAGAGTGTTACTAGGTATTATTATAAAGTTTAATAAACATTTTACGAGATCTAATAAAGATTTCATGTTGGATTGGTAGACATTATTACACCTAGTACTACTTTATTAAAACATAAAAGTTTTTTGATAGTAGATTAAGTACATAGATGTTTATCCAGACCAAATAAAAAATTATCAAACTATACACAGAATCTTTATAAACTATCACTCGATTGTACTAGACTATATTCTACTATCAAAATTGTAAGAACGTTAAATAGACCAATGACATAAAATAGATTTTTCGTCTATTTTTGTAAGATAGAAGAAGAAAAGTAAAAGTATTCGATTTGGTTTTCCAAACTTCCTTTCTTCAGATTGCTACTCCTGCTTTTTATTAAAATTAAAAGCAAATCTAATTTAGTTTAAAGACGATTAATTATAGGACTAAACGTGACCCTGCTCAATGTACAATGCTTTCTTAAAATTAGAATAGCCAATCCAAGTTAATTATTTGGCTACGGCAGAGAAAATCCAGACCCAGTGCAAAATGTAGCTGGTGAATTTGAATTTATAAATAGGCCTATTTTTTCCTTATTATTTTTTGGGCGAGAGGTAATGAAATTTAAACCCCAAATAACAAGTCACACCCGATAACTAATTAATATACAAGAAGTGGGTAACCCTAGAGATTCTCTTAACACGTGAATTTATGTTTCGCTCCCACGGCTCGAAGTCCCTATTAATATTTAAGTTTGATATATATAGATATGTTCACTAAAACAATTCATAATAATAACGTCAGCTCCGACAGCCGATACAACCTCACAAAATGTCAAAGTAATCATCTTTCCAAATCTTTATAGTAATACGAAAAACATTTAAAGGATGTGCAGCACATGAAAGATGTAATGTAAGTGTAGAAAAAGAGTAGAACGTTTCGTAGTGTATAATTGAGTAAGAGCGTGAACAAGCAGTCATAGTAGAAAAATATTGTAGTAGGTGAGGTATTAGCCGTTTTAGTAGCGGTTTGAAGTAGAGGTGTGAGAATGTATTTATATATATATATATGAGTATTGTATAGTCGTTAAGTTTAATATAAAATTATTCTAATTGATCTGAATGTTGTTCAATCTTTATGCGTTGCCTCTGTAGAGATTGGTGTTGCTACACAAGTCTCGCACGCCCGATTGAGAAGAGGGGCTGAAAACAATTCATTTATGAACCGGTATTTTTTTTAAATTTAACTCTTCATTCTCTTCACTCACTGTAATATAATCTAACTTATCATTTTTCTCTTTTGTGTCTCTACAGATAAATACTTAAGGAGCTTCTTTACCATTTGATGGTAGATTGAAAGCGGAGCGGAGAACAATTCATTTTCGAACCGGTAATATAATCTAACGTATCATTTTTCTCTTTTGTACTTTGTATTTGATTTCCACAAATTATTGGAATTTCGTTTGATGAATGAATTTGGTATATATTAGTTTGGTTTATGATTGAAATTTGTGTTGTTGAATAATTGGTGAATGCTTAATAATAGGCATAGTTGTGTCTTTATTTTACTTTGTATTTGATTTCCACAAATTATTAAAATTTGGTTTGATGGATAAAGTTGGTATTAGTTTGATTTGTGATGGAAATTTGTGTTGATGAATGGTTGGTGAATGCTTAATTAAGCATGGGATAGGTAAAATTATGCAAAAGTCATGCCGTTTTTTTTTAAATCTCTTCGTAATTAATATTGTTTGATGTATGTGTATATGTCTAACAATATCTAATTTTTTTTATCAGGTCCGTGAATCACCTCTCTTGTTTCCCGCCTTCTTCCATTACTGTTCCTCTTTCCTCCTCTGTGCACAAGTAAGTAACTAAACCTTATTTTTTTTTAATAAATGCAATTATGTATTTAAATATAAGTGGTAGTACATAATTTAGCTTCATTCCCTATTTGTTGATGCATTTCTTTTTTAATTTATTTTTTGTTGCTCCCTTGCAGAGACATATCAGAAGTGGTATTGCTGCATCTCTCGAACAGAAGCCTACCTCTCAGGCACCAGTCTCCCCTGTCCATAAATCCTTAAAAAACAAGTACGTATTCTAACTCTCGATTCTTTGTTAGTCTGTAAACCGGTTTGAACTTATACAGTGGAGAATTGAAAGCGTTGATTTGATGATCTGAATTTGCAATTGGTTTTCAGCTAGCTAGTAAAGAATTGATTTATTTTAATTGTTGGTTGCTGCCATTGTTGGAATGTTTGTGGTTGTGATGACTTTGGTGAGTGCTGAATAATAAGCACGGGATGTGTACAATTACGCAAAGGTCATGCCAAATTTTTTGTAGAAAAAGTATTCGTAATATTGTTTTAAACACCGGTTTCTGTTTTAGAAGTGCAACAATTTCTTAAATTGAAAATGGTAGTTTATTTTGTGTTTGCAACCTTAGAGTTAGGCTAGACTAATTGACAATCATCCCAGTCATGCTCCATTAGGAAATAAACATGTGCAACTTAATACAGGCCATATTCTACAAAGGATCTAACTCACACCTGTGATCTGTTGCACATGTAGTATGGAGCGTGACTGGATGTATGGTGATAGAGGCGAACATTTTGACAAAATGCTGAAAGAGTTTTGCAAAGCTGCAGTGCAACACAAGGACAGGACAAAGGCGGAGAAAATTCCATGTCCTTGTGTTGATTGTGGTGTGGTTAAACATTATTCAAGCATCAACCTCGTACAACTCCATGTGAAGACCCGTGGTTTCATGCCACATTATACAAAATGGATTTTTCATGGAGAACGTGTTGAAGATAATGCTTCATCTTCCTACAGTCACGATCGGTGTAACTCAAGAACCGAGCAGACATTCGATACTACTAACGAGTCAGAACTCCCAAGCGCTTCCGGAGTCAATGTTGACAGTGAGTCGACTTATCATGATGAACAAATTGACGAGATGCTTGGTAACGTTGAGGATAACTTTGTCGACCGGCCGGATGAGTATCAAAGGTTGTTGGACGCATCCAAAACGGCGTTGTATCCTACTTGCACTAAGTACACGAAATTGACAGCTATATTGAATTTGTTCAACCTGAAGGGAAGATATGGATTGAGTGACAAAGGTTTCACGGCATTCCTCGAGCTGATTCATGATATGCTACCGGATGAGAACGGTCTCCCTACGACCACGTATGAGGCAAAGAAATGGGTGTGTCCAATGGGAGTAGAGTACAAAAAAATTCACGCGTGTCCAAACAACTGTGTGTTGTACAGGGGTGAATACGAAAATCTGGACAATTGCCCGAAATGTTCGTTGTCCCGGTATAAGCATAAAGATGGTGAGTACTCCTCCGTTCAGAAAAAAAGCCCTCCAGCAAAACTTGTTTGGTATTTGCCGATTATACCCAGATTCAAACGGTTGTTTGCGAATCCGAAAGATGCAAAGAACTTACGATGGCATGCCGAGGGTAGAAAGAGTGATGAGAAACTAAGACATCCAGCAGATGGGCCTCAGTGGAGAAACATCAATAGACGGTTCAAAGAACATTTCGGACATGAAGATAGGAATCTGAGGCTTGGGTTATGTACTGATGGAATGAACCCGTACGGCACATTGAGTAGTCAACACAGTACATGGCCTGTTCTGCTAGTGATCTACAATTTGCCCTCATGGTTGTGTATGAAACGAAAGTACATCATGTTATCGCTCCTGATATCTGGTCCCAAGCAGCCAGGTAATAGCATTGATGTGTACCTTGCCCCTCTGATCGACGATCTGAAGCTATTGTGGAATGAGGGGACCGTGGTATATGATGCTTATGCAAGAGAGAATTTCACGCTCAAGGCTTTGTTGTTCTGTACCGTCAATGACTTCCCTGCGTATGGGAACTTGTCCGGTTACACGGTTAAAGGAACATTTGCATGTCCCATATGCGAGGAAGACACTTGTTCGGACCGTTTAAAACATTGTGGGAAGAATGTTTATATGTGTCATCGACGTCTTCTCCCCGAAGATCACCCTTATCGAGTAACGAAGAGAAAGTTGTTCAATGGTCAAGCCGAAACTCGTGTGGCCCGTCTACCTCTGACCTCTGAGGAAGTGTATGAAAAGGTTAAGGACATTGTAAATGTATTTGGAAACACATCAAAACCGACGAAAAACATTTGGAAAAAGTGTTCTATCTTTTGGGAACTACCTTATTGGCGTCATCTTTCTGTGAGGCACTGCTTAGACATCATGCACATTGTGAAGAACGTTGGTGAGGCAGTGAGTGGGACTTTACTCAATATACCCGGCAAAACAAAAGACGGATTGAAAATCAGAAAGGACATGCAAACCATGGGTATACGAAAGGAGTTACACCCACAAGAGAATGGGAAACGAATCTACCTACCTCCTGCATGCTACACGCTCTCAAAGGCTGAAAAGATTAGTTTCTGCAAATGTCTGTACTCGGTAAAAGTACCGTCTGGATACTCTTCAAACTGGAAGAACATTGTATCGATGAAGGATTTAAAACTTTTAGGCATGAAATCTCACGATTATCATGTACTGATGTTACATCTTCTTCCGGTCGCAATTCGAGGGATATTGCCATCTGATGTCAGAAATGCTTTAACTCGGTTATGTTTCTTTTTCAACGCTGTGTGCTCCAAGGCAATTGACGTAACCTCTCTAGATGATCTACAACGTGAAATTGTTATCACTTTATGTCAACTTGAGATGTATTTCCCACCATCTTTCTTTGATATAATGGTACATCTAATTGTGCACATCGTTCGAGAGATACAGTTCTGCGGTCCGGTATACTTACGGTACATGTACCCTTTTGAACGGTACATGGGTATTCTGAAAAGTAGAATGAAGAATAGGTATCGACCAGAGGGGAGCATTGTTGAAGCAACAGTGACTGAGGAAGTCACGGAGTTTGTGACCGATTATTTGAGTGAGGCAGAGTCTATTGGTATCCCAAAACCACGACACTATGGCAGGTTTAAGGGTAAAGGTGTTATTGGTAGAAAGATCGTGCAAGTTTCGCGTCTACTTATTCATCAAGCACATTTGTTTGTCTTACAACATCTTGAGGTTGTTGAACCTTATTTGGAAACCCATATGGTTGAGTTAAGGCATCAAAATCCTTTGAAAAACCACATTTGGCTGACAAAAGAACAAAACCGAGTTTTTATCCAATGGTTCAAAGATCATGTGTTGACATTAGCATCATCAGATCCAGAAGCTGTAAGCGAAGAGATCAGATGTTTGGCAATCGGACCTGAAACTAATATTACATCTTTTGAGGGGTATGATAATAGTGGGTATACATACTACACTGCACGCCAAGATGCCAAATCGATAAACCAGAATAGTGGGGTAAAAATTGAAGCTGCTGCCACTGAGTACCACAGCGGTAACCGATCTCAACCAGTTAGTAATTGGTATTATGGTGTCATCGAGGACATCTGGGAACTAGACTATGACATTGATTCCTTTCTGTTGTTCCGGTGCAAGTGGGTGGACAACCGACGCGGGTACCAAAATGATGGAGGGCTTACCATGGTTGATCTTTCATGGTTACACGGTTATAATGATGATCAATTTGTTCTGGGAAAGGATTGCGAGCAAGTGTGGTATGTTGAGGATCCGAAAGACTGCAGATGGTCTGTTGTTCTTCCAGGAAGAAGGCCGGTTGTAATGGAAAATGAAAATGAGGATAACGATGAAAATGGGACTGTAGAGGAAACATCCTTGTTTCCTACTGGATTACCGGATTCGATTGATGATACTGAAAACGATTTGCTCTACGCACGATCAGACCATGATGAGGGTGTTTGGGTAGAAAATATGAAATGATTTATGTTTTTGTACGTGTCAGGTAATGTTGTTAGTAGAATGTAGACTGTAATATCATCTTAACTGTTATTGTTATGCATCATAGTATTTATGTTATGAGTTTAACTGATGAAAATGCTTTATGATTTTTTTTTGCAGTGGATGATCACCCTATAGATGACCCCATTGGACGGCTTATCTCCACTGGAGAACCTGAGCCACAGCCGAATAGACCAAGTAAGCGGGTCACGAGAGGAGGAAAGAAGAAGAAGGACCAGGTAGCAGTACACGAGACTGAGGCTGGCCCTTCACAGCAGACCGAAGAGGAGTCGGTTGTACCACCAGAGGCGAAGAAAGCAGAAGAAAAGAGGTGCAACACGTGGGCTGAAGGCTAACAAGGGCCCTCCTACAAAACCGGTCGACTTCAATCAATTCAACCAGCCCCATGGAAATTGGAAGAATGACTTCACCGCTTACGGTAGCCATTTGGTGAAGTCATATTGCGACATAAACCACACCTGGAAGCAAGTGCCTCAATCATTGAAGGATACTATGTTTCAGCGTCTTCAGGTAAATCTCTACATTATTACTATGATCTTTTGTGAAATAATAGAACATTTATGTTTACTTTACTAACTGAATGATCATGTACGTAGTCTCGTTTCGCCGTGGATCCCGCACTTAAAAACGATGTGCTATCAGCGATGTCGAAACAGTTCCGGGACCACAAGAATAAGTTGGCTGACAAGTACATCTACAAGATGCCTACTCCAGAAGATCCAGATGAGCCAGATCATGGTGGAGACGGTGTGAGACCACCATGGGAGGTTTACGAGGGCATAACAGAAGAGCAATGGCTACAATTTGTTGAGAGGCGTCACACACCTGAGTTCCAGGTGCACTTTATTGTCATACATACATAAATTAATCTTAATTTCTTATGTTTTTTTGTGTTCAATTTCACTTAACATGATCCCATTAATTTATGCAGGCTCTCCGTGCGAAACAACAAGCAAATGCTAAGAAGAATCTGTACCCTCACCACTTAGGTGGAAAAAGTATTGCTCAAAGGGTACCAGAATGGGAGCAAAAGGGATATCTGCCCACGGATGGCTCATTGGATGCCAGTGGCAGAAGAATGAAAGTGTGGGAGTTAAGCCACATTCCGAAGAACTCTACTCCCGAAAATCCTCAATATGATGAAGCCACGAGAGCAGTTATTGCTCAAATGGTAAGTGATATCATTTCATTTTCAGTCAAACTGTTCATTTCCTTTGTATATGAACTTATGTTAAACTAATAACTGTATTTGTGTGTTATATTAGGGTGAATTAAGCTCTCAGCTCACCCAGGGCACCTGGACCTCACAGAGGAATGATGATCCTCTTACACGCGCTCTTGGTAAGAAGGATCATCCAGGTCGTGCCATTGGGTTTGGTGGGCACGTTGGTATCCGCCAGGCATTTGGCGCACCCGGGTCCAGAATCAGCCGGGGACAGTCGATTAGCTACGAGGAGCACCTGAGAGCGATGTCTGAGATGGAGCAGAGGATTACTCAGAACGTCGACGAGAGGATCGCTCAGGCTATATCAAGGATTCAGCCACAGCAGCATGAAAGCCAAGAGGTTTCTCGACCACCGGTAGTGAGAAGTAGTGTCCACTCGGCTGATCCGTTTCCCTATGCATCTCTACAGGTTAGACTTACATTTCAATTGAGTACATGACGATTATGATTTTTAACTTGATCACTAATATCATCATAGAAGAATTCTCAATTTTTATCTAAACAAGTTCCACATAACACTCAGGCACCCACTGAGTGCCATCTGTTTTTACAAATTGGAGTAGAAGAGGTCATGGTTGCATGGGGAAAACTTTTCCCCTCTCGTCCAAGTGATATTGTGCACGGTGAACCACTCCGACATTACCATGCACGAGTGCTTGTAGACGAATTTGTTGCAGAGCATGCTGACGTCGGTTTACCGGTGCCGGTCCCACAAAGACCTACCGTGCGTTCTGCACAGACTGCGACAGTGCAGTGGCCTGCACGATTGGTCAGACTCCCTGGGCAGGTATTACTCTTAACCGTTGCTATAAAACTATTGGTGTACCACCTTGCATCCATATACTTAATTAGACTAATATCATAGGATATGACCCCACCGAAGACTGATAAGGGCAAAGGAAAAAGAATTGCCACACCTGTGCAATCAAAGGCTTCCACAAATTTTGTGCTTAGACCTGCTTTGGTGGAGAAGAGAATATTGGCCGGCTTGTCGACCAATATGCAGATTCTGCATTCCTCGTTGTTGGTGCTACCACCGGATAGTGATTCCCTCATTGTGGAAGATCCCGAGCGGATATTTCACTATATAGTTCAAGGAGAAGATATACATCGATTTGGGATGTATATGTCCGACTTCGAGGAGTGCTTCAGGAGGGATTGGTTGAATGTGTCGATTATCAAGTCGGCCGCCATGTGAGTGACTTCTACCTTTTATATTTTGAATTCATTAATTGGTGATGAATTAGATGTTTGAATATAAAGTTAATTACTAATGATATTGCCTCATAGGTGGGTGCATGATAAGGCGATCAATCTCTATCAAGATCAAAGATTTGGATTCCTGTGTCCTGCTATGTGCAATGAAGTCCAGATGACAAGTGATCCGCAAGGCCTTATGCAATATATGACGAATGCCCTCTATGAATGTTCGAAAAAGTCATTTGTTATGCTGCCATATCATTCAGGGTATGATATTTGACTATTTCTATTGGTATTATCTAAAACATATAGTTTGTGTTAGTTGCTTAATGATTTCAACACATTGTGTAATTTGTGGACAGTCGACATTGGTCATTGCTTGTGCTGGTGATGGGGAAGCACCCACGAATCTTGCAATTTGACTCACTTGGTGCGGGTGCCAAGAGACCGAAGATCTCCACCGCAATACAGGGGTAATTATTTTGTTATCGTAAACAACAATTATTTTACATAACATTAACTGTTTCATAATTTGCTACTGATGCTTAAAACTATATATATTGCTGATGTATATAGTTCCATGAAAGCTGCATTAAGATGCCTGGGTATAACAATGAAGAATAGCATCCCTTGGAACACTGTCAAGGTACTCTATTAATTGATAAATTTGTGTGATAATGTTTAAACTTGTTTATAACTGTCAATATGTGTGTTTGTATAGTGTCCGGTGCAGCCTGGGGGGTCAGAATGTGGATACTATGTCATGAGATTCATGAGTGACATAGTAGGAGCGGCGAACCTTTTACCAGAGCACTCGTTAGACATGGTAACATTCTTTGAAAGTTTCAGTTATGCTCTTTACATGTTGTTAGACTTGTACGTTTTAGATTAATGTTCATTTTTTTCCAGGCTTACGAACAAGTGTTCAAAGATGGTCAGTATGATGATGCTCAAATTGTTGAGATGCTTGAGGAATGGTCGGAGTTCGTCTGCACAAGTTTAATGAATTGATGATCATGAAGATGTTTTGCTAACTTTTTCGAATATGTAAATATAACTCTGTACACTTGTGGATGGTGTAATGGTAGATTTGAATTGTAATGGTGTTTTTTATTTGTATTGAAAGTGTGAAAGTAAGTGTAATTGCATTGGTTTTGTTAACTCTCAAATTGTGGTGCGTCGTTGGTATTAATTGGGAGCTTTTATAACTTTTTAAATGTGTGCTGGAGCTCCCTGTATGGATGAAGCATTATTACAGGTCTGATTGAATGAAATGTGGTGAATATATATATATAAGCTGGGATGGAAAAAAACAAAAAAAAAATATACCTATCTCGGCGGTTCTTAGAGAACAACCGCCGAGATAGGCCCCTGGGATTGACCGTGTGTGAGATTGACCATGGGTCTATCTCGGCGGTTGTTCTCTAAGAACCGCCGAGATAGACCCATGGTCAATCTCACACACGGTCAATCCCAGGGGCCTATCTCGGCGGTTGTTCTCTAAGAACCGCCGAGATAGGTACATCTAGTTCGGCGGTTTACAACCGCCGAAATAGGTGCTCACACCTATTTCGGCGGTGCTCATTTCGGCGGTTCACAACCGCCGAAATAGGCCTATTGGAACCGCCGAAATAGGCCTTTTTTCTACTAGTGAGTGTTCCTCTCGGTAGGTTATGAAATTGTGTTTCGTCTATTTCACTCTAGATCAAAGGATAAGTCGCTTGTCTCGAAATTAAAAAGGATAAAGTTGCATTTTATGATAATTGGGGGCAGTTAGCCATTCACCACACAAGTGGCATATATATATAGTATATATATATATATATATATATATATATATATATATATATATATATAGATATGATAAAAACAACTCCACCCAAAGAAAAACTGAACTACTTGCCTCTATAGGTTGGCGCTTGGGCCATATGTAAGGTCGCGATGGCTATTTTGGTCATTTATCATCTTTTTTGTCCTTTTATGTTTTACACTTTTGAAAACTTTAAAATGCTATAGTTTATTAGATAATATCCCTAATTCTTGCATCTATTCTCAACTTATTCCTTTATTTATTGTTAAGGATTTTCTAATTAATTACTTTTACAGAATAATTTCTTTCAACTTAAATCATAAGAATATATAATTTATTAAACCATAAGTATGATATATTTTAATTTGATGTTGAGTAACTATTAAGTAATAACTAAATTCAACCCACAAGTTCAGATGATCTTCTCATATCTATTTTGAGGGGTCATTGATTGATAAGTGGTGAAAATATATATTTTTAAGGGTTATTTCCACTAATAATTTACATGATTTATAACATAATTTCACCATTTTATAGAGTATTTTATTTATATTAATGAACTTACATATTTTTATTATATTTTAAGTGAATGCTCAATTTGAAAACCCTAACCGGTGAAAGACTAAGATACTGTAGCCCACGACTGGTGAATACGAACGAACAAACGAAATCATTAGTTGCTGCTGTTTTCGATTTCTTCAGAAAAGGTAATTTTTTTCTACCGTCACATACAGTACCAAATTTCAGGCAGTGACATAGCAGCAATAGCTAATTGATTGCACGTACTGGTAGAGGAATATTTGTTGTTGTATAAGTGGTCTAACTATAAGGGAAGATGGCACTATCAATTAGAGATTGTTGTGCCAAAACACAATGCTACAAGGCAGCATTCCAGACTCATGCAGGTCACTAGTTCCGGTGTATACCATTCCGGATGACCAATGCCCTGGTCACTTTTTAGTCCACAGTTTAATGAATCTCGTGCCTATTCTGAGACAGTTTATGTTACTTTTTCACGGTAGTTTCATTTACAACAATCACAAGGAATTACACTTGCGACATTTGTCCTTAGTTTTTTAATTTATCACATGACCATCGATTTATAACAATAAAAAACAAATCTTGTTTTGCCCATTTATGGCGTGGCAGCAATAGCTATTAACCGCAAGTACTGGAAGAAGAATAATTGTTGTTGTAGAAGTGGTCTAAATATATGAGGGAAGATGGCGTCATCAATTAGAGATTGCTGGTATTGCTTATGCATATTGCTGGTACTACTTACTTCACATATTTGGTATTTATTATGTATACGGTTAGTACTTCTTTCTGCATACGCATCGTATGAATGTGGCTGGTACTATTTTTTCAAATGTGTGGTATTATGCATTGCATAAGGCTGGTACTACAAATACAAATTGCATATGGCTGGTATTCACGGAAGGAAGCTGTGCAATTGAGTGAGAGAGATAGGCAAAAGCTGCAAGTTTGGTCTCGAATCATGCCATACCGAGAGTCGTTTGCTTGGGGCCATTGTTCCATTATTGACAGTGGCATAGGAATATCTCCTAGTGGTGCTTCTCCAGGTAGTCCTCTGACAAATATGTCTGGGTCCAGCTTTCACGAAGGTGGTTCAGAGTCCACTATATAAACCATAGGCTTGACGTGCCAGCGCGTTTATGCTAGTAATAATGACATGTAGACAGACTGGTAGCTAATAAGACGATGAAACCGCCCCACGGTACTGGTGAGTGGGAATGAGATACCATAACCTTGAGCTTCTCCTCGAAAATGAAATCCAATCTTTTTTCATCTCTGAAGTCATCATGTTTTTCCAGTCTCCAACTTCACCCTTTCTAAACATTAGGTTGTTATTTCCCTGGTCGCCAGGGCCGAATCCTTGATGAGTGCCGGTTTGGTTAACTTCCAACTTGCTCAAATTCTCAAAGTTACACATTTGATGATATTATCAAGTTGACCCATTTCCTCTTCCTCAACGGAGAAAGGAGACCCTAAGAATTGAGCCAACCTTTTAACATTGTCCTTGGTATTCCACTTCAAATCTTCATAGTTCAAGAACATAATTGAATCATTATAATCATCAGCTAATTTCCAGTATCCCGCCAAGTGATCCCAGTATGGACCAAAGGCCACTTTACCCTGACAGAACAATTCAAACATTTCATGGAAAGACAAGGAGTTGATATGAGGATTGATTTTTGTAAGGAAATTCCACAGTGAGACTAAGGTGTCTTTAGGGTCACGGTATATGTAAACAATCTTGCAGTGAAAGTAGGGTTGTGGAACATGTCAGGGAATTGGGTGGCAAAGAAGTGTATGGGATGTGAGTGGCTAAGAGTCGATGTTGACCATCAAGATGAAAAGTGTGATCACCAAAGGCATGTTCAATATATGGGACACAATGGTGAGGGTAATGAGTCAGCAATGGGTTGCTCATCAAACCCAGCTGGCCCTCCTGCTGCTGCGGGTATTTGTTTCTTGTTGTGATTGCGAAAGCCAAGGATTTGAGCCAAGTGGTGCCTGTTTTAGGGAAGCTGCAGAGGAGTATGTCACCTGGATGTGCAGTAAACTGCTCTTGAACTGCTTTGATTTTCTCGCAATGAACGGTAGGTACCAGAATCCTTGGTACTCAACTAGTTGTAAAGATGATGATGATTTTTCACCGCCAGTTTCTTCTACATCTTTATGATCATTGGCATTTGTATTAATTATTAAACTTTCAGCTGATGAATCCATTTAGGATTAATTTGTTGTATATATCAATTATGAGGTACAAATTAAGAGAGCATTACCAATACCCCTTATTTATATCTAGCTAAGAACCGCCTCCGGGAGCTCAACCAAGTAATTAGTACGCAAGCTGCAGCGTAGACCTAGCTACCTTGGGAATGGAGGGTTGGAAAATAATGCTACGAGATTAGTAAGTGATTCTGACTGTACAACTAGATTTACCGAATGAAGGGAGAGAAATTGAATTCCTGGACGGAGGAGCATCAGAATCACTTTCCAGCAGCAGCAAGGCAAGGGAGATTAGTGCTATGCTAGCTGAGCTGGGGGTTAGTTGGTGTCTCTCGTGTTCCTTTGTATGTAACCTTTTGGTAGGTGAAAGGCCATACGTTAATGTATTAGTATATGGCCCGTATATAGCCATAGAATACGACCCAGCTATAGTCCGACGTGTCCGGGATTAACTTATACTCCCTCCTATTCTAATTATAAATCGTTCTAGACTTTTTCACAATTTTTAAGAAAGAATTCAAAAAGACTAGTATACCTTTACTTTTCGTATTGAGAGAATAAAAAAGTAAGTATACTTTATTGGTAAGATAAAAAGTAGAGTGAAATGATAATAATAATTAAAAAAGTAAAAGGGTAAAAGTAGAAAGATAGATACAAAAAGTCTAAAACGACTTATAAATATTTGAACATAATTCCAAAGCCTAAAACGACTTATATTTAGAATAGGAGGGAGTATTTTCTTTCCTTGCTCCTGTCGATCTCATTTCCTCTTCGGCCATTTTACTTTCTAAATCCCTGATTTCCGTGATTAACCTTAACTCTGTCATCGCTGTTTATTCACACTTTACGTAACGTATATGTGTTTGTAAGTTCAAGAAAAAGCATGCATGCGATCTAGTTTCTCTGTAATGAAGTGCTGTATTTATTGACAGAGTACAACCGGCGGACTGTAATTGTAGACAATGATAATGGAGCTTTCGAGACAATGATAATGGAGCTTTTGACCGCAGTCAATAAATATTCAACCAACAGATACTCAACAAAGTGTGGCCGCAAAATCCACCAACGTGTGCACACCCTTCTAAAGCTACTTCCGACCACAAAGAAGTAGATCATTAGAGGTTAAACTGCGATATAGCTGTCGCAGCAATATGTTTAATTTTGTGTACGAATGTGTACAATCATTTGAATATCCCGGTGAGAGTCTCGCATATCATTACCATACAATCCAAACAATAATTCATCGAGACAATTCCAAAATCCATAACCACTTCAATTACTGAATTTTATAGGACCTTTCAATTCCAAATAGTAACGGGATAGTTTTCCCAATATCACAACCATCAATTTTCAATCAATCTCAACCAAATCCATCATCAAAGCTCAAGCACAATCACCAAATAGCAACAATTCACAGGGAAGTAAATTAAGTGAACACAGTAGTTTACCTAGAGTCCACCACTACTAGAAAAATTCATATTCCTGACCATTTTTACACGACCGACTCGGTGGTAACAAATACATTCTGGACGATTTGTAACCGAAAATAATCTAACCAAACTCCCATTTCATTTTTGACAATTTACCAACGGAATGTCAGTAAGTAAGTTTCCCGGCCAACAATCAGTCACAAATTTTGGCGCTAGTGATGTAAGGGAGTGGCAGGAAACCTTCCTTACATATTTTTTACAGACATATTGTAACACCCCAAACACTGGCCTAGGAGTTAGGGGTATTACACGCCGCGTATTATTACTTAATAACTCAAGGCTCTAACGAATGCACGCAATTAATCAAAGCAAGGCCCAAAACAAAATACTTATATAATAAGTATAAACAAAGTGTCAAAGATTCCAAATGTTAATACAAATCCTCAAACGTAACCAAAAGCAGAAGCTAACATCCGGGGCCCAAAGGCTACAAGAGTCAAAACGCAGAATCTCAAAAGGACTAAACAAATCAAAAGCTAACTCCAGAAGCTAAGCAAAGAGATCCTCGCTGATCAATCTGCAATGTTAGTAAGAGTAGGGGAATGAGCATCCAACTATGCCCAGCAGATGACTAACATCATCAACCTGCATGCTCAAAACATTTAAAGCAATGTTAACAAATCAGAGAAGGCAGAAAGGTAGTCATGTTTCAATAAATGAAAACATAAGCAGAAGTCCAACCATGATAGGACTAAACAGAGTCAAACGAACAGAGTCAGAAACAGAGTGGGACACTAGTCAATCAAAGCATACAGACAGAACGGATTCAATCCGTGAACAGAACGAGGAAACATCACTCGTGGGCATAATAGGTGGGAACCTGTGAACAGAACGGGGATACCACCCGTGAAACTAAAGGACGTACTACGCAGCGCGCTACGAGATAGCACTGCTGGAAAAAAGAATAAACAACGCCCTTTTAAAAACGGTTAATTTGTAAATCGTTTTTTTAGCATATTAAAGAACGATTATAAAGTAAGGCGTTGTATTTATGGGTTAGGCTGGACATTTTAAAAAACGCTTCAGTTAAGAAGCGTTCTTTATTGAATCACGCCTAAAGACAAAAGAACGCTTGGAAAATAAGCGTTCTTTATATGAAACATATAAAGAACCCTTCACTAGAAAGCGTTTTTTATGTCTCTGGCACGCTCAGTATAAAGAACGCTTCCGTTTGGAAGCGTTCTTTATGTTTTTTACTCTCAGCGTAAAAAACGCTTCTTAATTGAAGCGTTCTTTATGTTGCCTGAATAACACCCCACTTTCACAAAAAAATTAATCTATTATGCGCTCTTTGTTACAACGTAACCCTCAAGCTACCTCTCTCTCGATTGAGCTCACGTACGTGCTACTGCGCCATCGCCGCACTGCCGTCGCCGTCCGTGCCGCCTCTTTCCGCCGCTTTCCACCCTTGCTACGTGTTGCTTAATTTCTCCTGATATTTGCGCGCGCGCGGATGCATCTTCATTCTCTGATGATAATAGATCGATCGACCCAAATATACATGCATGCTTGTCGATCGCCTCTCATGTTTCGATAATTCATCAAATCTGTGAACAGGAACATATATATTTCTGCTCTTAATTTCACTCTTATTAATTTTACAAACCTGCGATCAATTGAATAGGAAACATACATGCGCTCGTCGCCTCAGTACGTACGTATTGATCATCTGCGCGCGCAGTAATTAATTTTACAACCCAACTGGCGTAACATCGATCCATCTATCGCCTATATTCTTGATTTTGCTGGAGGTAATTTGCTAACCAAACTGATCGATCAGGAACATATAAACATGTTGTGGTTGGGATTAATGTGTTTAATTATTAATTAGGATTAAGTGTTTAGGATTAATTAATTAATTTGCAAACCAATGAACTGTCGCCTTGAGCTGATTTTTGGTACTTGCTGGTGTCCAAATGGACTTGAGATTAATGTATTTAATAGACGAAAAATATAATGTGTTTGGGCATACAAATATATATAGCCACATAGTTATGGTGAAATTTTGCAAAACCAAACTGTCGATCAGGAACATACATGCTCTGTTTGAGATTAATGTGTTTATTAATTAGGATTAAGTGTTTAGGATTAATTTGCAAACCAAACTGTTGCTTGTTGTACATGCTCTATTGTGGTGAAAACCCTATATTTTTAGGGGGGATTCTATCGGATTTCCCAGAATATTTTGTCAAACTATTGAATTATTGGATTCGTAATGTAATTATTGTTGTGTACAAACTATCTCCTGCAGGCATTGATAGTACTTTCATTGTCACCACCTGATACGGGTTGGTTGATTGAAGTCTATAGCTTTTTCACATCAGGACTAAGCAGACTACTAGGTAGTTATAATTTTTCTCTAATTACTTCTTAATATATTGTTTATATAGTGTACTGAATAGCTATTAAATATACTCGAACATAGTCACCCGTCCGAGATTACCTACTAGGTATATCTTGGATAGTCCCCGTCGGGAAGTCCAATAACGTTTGATCTCACCTTCTAGGTAGTGAACAAGTTTATAAAAACAGTTCATTTAAAAATTCGGTAGCTTTTCCCTTTGTTCTTCGAGTGTAAACGATATATTTTGTGTCCATGCATCGAATGCAAAAACGACTTCAAGTATATATAGAGATATTGAGAAAATTAAGGACCATGTGATTCGTCGTGTGTTACAAAAGATTACGAAGACATAGCATTATGACACTGACTATATATTATGTAATGATATTGTGCAGATATGGATGCCAACGATCATGAGATGCTCCTACAATGTGATGAGGATATGGAGATGGAGATAGATGCAGAGATGCAGTTAGCGGAGCGTACACAGATCGTCGTTGCCGTTGATGCTCCTACGACCTCTCAGGACCCTCCTACGACCTCTCAGGGCCCTCCACGAAAGACACGAGGACCGTCACGTGGTCTAAATGAGAAGAAAGAGAGTGGCATGATTGATCTGGTGTGGGATAGGTATACGTTACACCTATATGTTATTATGTTTATTTTTTCATATATATACTGATATTTATACATTTATATGTAGTACTATATATTACGTATGACTAACATATATACTGTTTATATTACAAGTATCTTAGACCACTGGGCGTCTAAGCAGAAGTTTGCCAGCGCCATGGGTCGATTGGTTAAGACCCATTGCTGTATCAACAAAACTGGAGGAACCCAAGATCCGGAAATAAAGAACATCATGTGGACGAGCTTGAAGAAGAAGTACCAGATCCCAGATGAAGCATATGATAAAGTGTTGTCACTGCTTGCTTTGCGTATGCGAGCGTTCAAAAATAGACTGGTGGCTGGTTGGATCAATACGAACAACCCGAAGAAGGTGCCTCCCTATGAGTTGTACGCTGGCATGATCACTGAGGAGGAGTGGAAGGAATTCTATGAAGAACATATCACCCTGAGTTCAGGGTAAGTAATTGTTTTCATAGATTAACTTTTAAGTTTTGTTGTTAATATAACAGGATAAAGTTCAAATGAATTGTATTCTTTCCACAGGCAGTTCAGGAAAAAGCCCGACATAATCGCTTGAAAGATCAGCACCCACACTACATGGGCCGAGCTGGGTACGCGGGACGTATACCAGGCTGGATTGAAAAGGGGTATCTAAAGCGTATGCGTGAGGACGGCACAGTTGAGCCGATTCGGAGTCTGGATGAGGTGAATCGAGCACAAGCATACATGCTGGCCGACAATTAGAGAAGGACGGCGAAATGTATTATCCGCGGAAGGAGACTGTAGACTTAGCTGCAAAAATTGTGAGTATCCTGAGTAATATTGATAGTTTATAAATTTTTCTTACAATTTATGTATGTTTTACTATTTGATCTAATTCATAATTTACATGATTTTTGCATGTGCAAGACTGTAGAGGGTGCTGATTCTTTTCTTGGCCAGCCTCATAGTCAGGATGATCCATTGAACAAAGCGCTTGGCAAGAAGGATTACCCTGGGAGAGTTCGAGGATTTGGATCCGCAGTGCGTCAGAGGGATATTTTTCCTCACTGCTCCCAGCGGATGGGAGGAGGAAGAAATGAGGGAGTTCGAAAGAAAGTTGAAACATAGTTCCAATCTGATTTGCAGTAGCAGATAATGCAACAAATGGAAGCGAGATTGATGCAAGCTGAGTCAGGGGCATCAATCTTCTAGCTCATCAGTGTACGCCCCTGCCCGCTTCCACCCCTGCACCCGCTTCCACCTCTGCACCCGCTTTCACCCCCTGCACCTGCTTCCATCCCTACACCTGCTTCCACCCCTGCACTGCTTCCACCCCTGTACCGTCTCAGGTTTCGGTTTCTTACACTATACCTGCACCTTCTGATCCATTCCCATATGCCAAGCTTTAGGTATGTGTGAATTTTAGTGCTTTGTTTATTATTTTCAATTAATCAAAAGTATGCATGTTTCAATGTATGAATCTAATTTTTTTTGTTGGTTTATTAGGGAACCAAAAAGTGTCGTCTTCTGCAGATCAATGAACATGGCACCTTTGTGGTTGCAGTAGGCACAATTCTACAGACTGATTCGGCGTCCTGTGTCATTTTAAGCGGGTTCCGACTGGTGCGTCCGTGTGATGAGCGACAGTGTCTGTGAAGGCTGTGATCACATTCCACTACCGATAGAGTGGAATGATTGGAGCACTGTCATTGAAGCACGGGATCACAAATACCATGGCCTTTGAATCTGGTGGATTTATCTGATAGTACGGTAAGCAAAAGAACTTAATTGCTTACTAATTACCATTTCATATATAAATGCAGTTTTGGGAATAGTTTTCTAATGTATACTAACTTGTCATTTTTAGACCCTATTGCTGACAAAGGTAAGCGAGTCAGTGCGTCGAAAGGAAAGGGACCATCGGGTCAGCAGGATGATCACTACATCAGTCCACTTCGACGCGATTTCATTCTTCCCGAAAATTTGGTGAAGACACTGGGAAGCGTCAGCAGCTCTTATATAACACGATTAGTCGTGAAGGGTGATGATTTCATTGAGTTCATCCTTAGGGTTCCGCCGTCTTTGTTCCACAGCAAACCAAACCCATGAGTTGCTGATCAGTATAGAGATGTCAAGGAGCTGCTGCTTGGTGATATGCTGAACATCTCGGTGATTCATCCTACCGCTTGTAAGTATCACATTTTTTCTCTCTCAAAGTTAATAGTAAGTTTTAAGTATAATTTTAATTTAATGCCTTTGGCATCAAAGGCCTTACTATCGAGGTGGTGTCAAAGAATAAGGAAATGCGATCACCTTCCTATGTCCACAAACCATTTCTTCTGAGGAAGCTATGAGAGACGGTGTGCGTGTCAGAGCCCATATGTGCGATTGCCATAACTGCGGCGGTTTAAAAGACAAAGCCGATTTGTGCTCATACCATATCACAGATGTAAGCGTGCTTGACCACCTTATGCTTTTGTCTTTATTGTTTTATGTTAACTCATATATATTCGAAGCTGAAGTTGATTTTATTGTTGTTTGAACTTGTAGCAATCATTGGTTGTTGTTAGTGGTGTGTACATACTATCATCCTGTATAGTGATTGACCCTATTGATGGAATTAAGGAAACATCGTCATTTCTATTCTGCTGGCAAAGTAAGTAAATTGTGCATATTTTCATTTCAGAAATAAAATTTTATACTTTTTTATTACTGTCACTTAAATGCTTGTTTTAATTAATTCAGTGGTTTTAGACATGGTATGATCATGCCAATGCTATGAATTTTTTTTGAATATACAATATATGAAAAAGGTAAAAAAAACATTCTATTACTACTCATGCATACTTTAATTTATTTTGTATATTAGTGTGATATACAATAATATAATTTTATTGAAAATAGTGTCCCAGGCAACCGGATAGCAGCAGTGTGGGATATTTTGTGATGCGTACATGTACGACATCGTGTCCAAAATCGATAAAATCAGTAATGACATTGGAGTACGTATTATAAGTTTTGTGTTTGAATTGGTAATTTAACTGTTTGTGAATGGTTGTATAAGTTAATGGTGTACTCAATTGTTTTTATAATTCTTGCGTGCAGCTTGTTAACTTCTTTGCAACACAAGGAGCTCCTTATTCACTTGCTGATCTAGAGTTGTCAAGGAGCACATGTGCGCTTACTGGACGAAAGCAATAAGTGATTGTCAGCCGAACTCATGAGTACGCGCTATAGCTATTGAAGTTGTCTGAACTGAACCATTTGCACCTGTAAATGCAGTTTGTTGCATTATCAAATTTCTACAGGTTACAGTACAAATAAGTTTACTGTAGTAGCTTCCATCTGTTTGGATTTTAATTGTAATTAAATTTTGTCTGTTTGGTAACTAATACTGCCAAATCTGTTTTGGCTACTAATACTGGCTGATTGTTGCAATGGCCTGGGATCTGATGTGTTTATTAATTTGCTGTGTAAATTTAATTTCTGTTACAGTTTGTTTGTAATGCTTCTGATGTGTTGAAAATGCAACAACATGCATTGATCTGTGATGTTGATGATATCTGTGTAGCATTGTGTGTGGAACAGAGATTTCTAAAAAAATAAAATAAAAAAGGAAGATTTAAAGAACGCTTATCCATATAATCGTTCTTATTATACTCTGCCGCCAACCATCATAAGAAACGTTTATTAACATATAAGCGTTGTTTTTGTCTGAGCATAAAGAAGCTTCTTAGGCTAAAGCGTTTTTTATGTTCCCATCGTTCTCGCATTATAAAGAACGCTTTGCAAATAAGCGTTCTTTAAGGCTAGTATAAGGAACGCTTTAAAAGCATCATTTAAAATGTTTAATCATTTGCGTCGCTCGAATAAACTACGCTTTATAAACGTTCTATATGCCAAATTTAAGCGTTGTTTATTCTTTTTTTCCAGCAGTTTAGCTAAACCAGCCATCCACGGTTCAGATACAGAGATAACTAGGTCCCAAAACAGAAGCTTAAATACAGTTAAGCATATGTGCACCATTGGCACCACAAAGCAAATAGATAGCTTGCAAATCAAAAGGGGAATCCAACCCCGCAAACGGAAGTCAAAATGGAGCTCAAACGAGCACACTAGGGCGGAAACAGTGCCATGTCCGAACTTGTGTCCGGATATTAACGTTCGACGCAAGTCGAGACTCAAGGGCCAAAATCAGACAAATGTCCGAACATCAAAGCTCAGATGGATGTTCGGACGCTTTCGGAAATCAGATACGCGTAATGTCCGAACATGTGTCCGAACGACGAAGTTCAGACACAAGTCGAAGCAAAATCAGAGAAGGCAGAAGGGTGTGTCCGAACTTCTGTCCGGACTTACAAGTTCGGACACCATTTGAGACTTGTAAGTCGGACTCGTCCTCGCACCCCGTCTGAACATCAAAGCTCGGACGGAAGTTCGGACACGGTTTAAAACTCAGAAAACAGAACGCAAACAGGGTCTGTCCGAACGTCTAAGCTCGGACATACTTTCGGACATGTCAAAAAGTGCAGTTTTCAGAAACGAATTGCACACAAAGCAAAGGTTTAAACACATTCAAATTGACATCAATTTGCAGAAAACAACCTTGGGGGTTTGTAGACATTAAAACAGCAGTAAACAGACAGATTCTTAAACACAACGCATAGACAATTCGCAAACTAGAACCCAGAATCTGAAACTCCTCAAGGCCGAACACACTAGCCGAATCCGAAAGCCACCTACCTCGATAATCAGTAGAAGAATCCCAAATCCGATGCAAAATAATCAGCCAACGCCGTCACAGCAACGCAGACCAAAATGCAGTTCCAAAACACTGAACAACACATTCGCAGAGACAAACCTAATTCAGAACATTGAACCCCCAAACTTAGAACTGCAATGAAGAACGGAATCGCAACCCTCACCTTAAACTGGCAACCGGAATCGTAGAAGAGACCAAAAGAGTAGACCGACAGAATGCAGAGAACGAATTCTGATTCACAACCAGATTGCAGGGAGTCAGGATTAACAATGGAGGGAGATTCCAAGAGTTAGAGAATTGCATAAAATAATCCGGTCACTATACCTTAGACTGATCAGAGATTCACAATGGGGAAGGAATCCACAACCGAACAATCACTTCATAGAATCCAATGACAACAGCAACTTGGCAGATTGAGAAGAACAGAGAAGTCTAGAGAGAGAAGAGCGAGAGAGGAACGTCTGACAAACTGATCGAGGGTTAGGGGATTAGAACGTGATTGGGAGTGGGAAGTTAAGGAATTTAATTACTTACCACCAGTAATTAGGAGGGAATAAGAAAATGACCCATTCATCATCGCCTTTAATTAAAAGAACTCCCATGTCCTGAAGAATTAAACAATCCACTTAATTAACTTTGTAATGAAATAAAATGCAAAATTCTGAAATCAAACTCTGGGTTATAACACATATAGGTCGAAAAATTCATGACTACCATAAACGGTCGGGATTGTTACAAACTTCTTTTTTTGGGTGTTTACTTTGCGAAGAGAAAACAAAATGAAATAAGGATTAGTAATGTAGGAGAAAGAAAAGAGATTTCGCAAATCAAAAGTCTGTTTAGTTTTACCACGGGAGCCAAATAAAATTCCTAATGATATACATTATATTGTGTATATATTAATATATATTAAAATATAATTGATATACATTAGTATTATAAATTATATAATATATGTTAGCATGTATTTAAATTTATGAATATTATATTAATTTTGCAAGGAATATATTATTGATATATTAAACTATAAAATATTATTTATCAAAATTCATACATATTATGTATAAATGCGTTAATATTATAGAATATATATGTATTTATTCAAGTTTATAATTAATATACATTAATACTTTATAAAATAGATGGACTCTATATTTATTTAGATTAAAGACAATATTTATGAAATATCCCTAACTAATTAAACATTGATTAAACATATAATAAATTAAATCAAGGCCTAAACATGCCTTAAAACTAATTTAAAAACAATAATGGTCAACATAAAGCAAAGATTGCACCCTTTGACCATTTAGGACAAATATGTGCCCAAACGAACTCCGTAGGATCCAAAATTAATTCCTAAGCATATTAACTCATAAATGAACATAATAAAACTATTGGACAACACTCCAACATCAAGAACAAGCTTTAACATGCTTAAAAGTCACTTAGGGAAAAAATGTGCTCTAAAGAAACCTTAAAGGTTTTGTGACCTCCATTGGATTCCAAATTGGATTTCTAAGTTTAGTGATCATGTAATGAATGTAATTAACTAACTACCAAAGAAAACCAAGCTCAAAAACAAGCTTTAACACAAAATGTGCACTAAAACTCCTTAAAGCACAATATGTGTCTTGTTAGTTTAAACCTTAGAAGCAAGCAGTCGTACAAAAAAGCATCGCCATATAATAAAAACTAACTATTGAGTATTAACCTCATCATATTGCCTAATAGTAGAAAACAAAACCTATTGAAAACAATTCTTACGAAGCTTTTCTAAGGCAGAAAATAGCCACTTTCTTATTGGAAGAGAGTCATCAATAAAGAAGCTAGTTATAGCACAATTATATGTCAATAGATTTTAAGGGTTCTTAGAATTAAAAAAAATTAAAAAGATGAGTGGATATATAGATGGATGAGAGATAATCAAGAACTTTAATTTTAGGTTCTTGGTGAAGAACCCTTAAGAACCCATAAAATGGGACCCGCTAATTTTGTTTTATAATTATAATTTGTCAAATGTAAATAGTTGAACCTATATATTTTCAAATCTTAAACTTTTAAAAACTAATAATGATATGAAAAACTAAATGTATCAAAAATTTTAAAATCTCACTCTCTACATAATGAGATCCATATTGATTATGTTTTTCATATTTTTTAAAGATACATATTTTAAGTAAATTAGTACTTAATACTTGTATTTTACTGATATAAATGTAATACTAAAATATGCATAATAATTATAATATGTACGTATATATTCATTTCATATAATATTTTAATCCTAATAAAATGATTAGTTAAGATTATGTCTTATATTATTAGTAATGTAGTATTAATAATTATGGATGAATATTTTATTCTTATAATAGTTAATAAGTATATTCTAACATGATATGGTAAATAGATACAGTTAAGAATCAATAATGCATTCCTAATGTTGCTAAAAAAGATATGGTTCTTGAAACGTTTGAAAAGCATTGTTGAAGATTTTACAATAAAAATAACATAATAAATATGATAAAAAAATATGCATAAGCGTAGATAAGATGAAAAACCACTTTTGGTACCTAATACTCCGTCCTGAATTGACCGTCCTGTTTACTATTTGGACATGTCGTTTGACTTCAATTTTTAACATATAAGATAAATTAATTTTGAAAATTTAAGTTTTGCATATGATTCCTTACATGATAAACTATATGTTACAAAATTTAGTTTTATAAAATTATTTTATCTTATATGATTAATATTGAAGTGGAAAAGCGTGCCATAAAGCAAACAGGACGGTCATTGAGGACGGAGGGAGTAATAGTCTAAGGTAAAACTAAAATGAGACATATTACAAATTTTGATATTTTAAAGTAATTACATATATTCACATTTAATACAATCACATTCATAATATTTATGAATAAATTTTATTTTGTTTCAAAAATATAAGGGAAAATTCACAATATACCCCTGTTTTCTTTCGTAATTCACAATATACCCCTTTTTTGAAACTTTGTCACAAGATACCCCTGTTTTCTTTGCTAATTCACAAAATGCCCCTTTTTAAAAATGGTGTCAAATATTCCGTTAACCTCCCTGGAAAATGACTATTTTGCCCCTGACCCGTTTTTTCTTTTTTTGAAAAATTAGCAGTTTTTTTGGCTACTTTTTTTTTGAAAAATTTTAAAGTTTATAATATACCCCTATTTAAGTTTGTTGTTCACAAAATACCCCTGTTTATGTTTTGAAGTTCACAAGATACCCCTGTTTATGTTTTGTAGTTCACGAAATACCCTTATCACCTGATGCCCTGGTAAAGCATCGCCTAGTTTCTCTTGTTTTTCAAGTGCCTTCAGCTTCTTCATTATCCCAGGACAAATGTTGTTTGCATTCCAGTTCTCTAAGGTTTCTTGTCTCTCGGAATGTCTCACCAATAGCTGAGTACGAATCCCTGCCATTCACAATTAGACACAATTATAATATATAACCAAAGACAAACTAGTATAACATGGATTATTTACATAGTTAGGTAAATACCATAAATGGCTATCCCATTAGAGTGCTTGGCACAACACAAGTTTGACCAGAGGCGGACACAAGCGGCCCTTCCCCCCTGCAACTTTTGAAAATTTTCAAAATGCTCTTATAAATTTTTGAAAAATACAAAATAACATAATGTTTTAAAGAACAATAGTGTCAATATTTTTTTTGCCCCCCCCCTAAACAAAAGTTCTGGTCCGCTACTGAGTTCGACCAAGAGGTAGCCTTTTTAAACCCAATGCCTATGATATTATTGTTTATCCACATGACTAAATCAATCTACTCTTTACTTGAAGGTATTTACCTAACTATGTAAATAATCCATGCTATACATGTTTGTCTCTAGTCATATATTATAATTGTGTCTAATTGTGAATGACAGGGATTCGTACTCAGCTATTGGTGAGACATTCCGAGAGACAAGAAACCTTAGAGAACTGGAATGCAAACAACATTTGTCTTGGGATTATGAAGAGGTTGAAGGCACTTGAAAAACAAGAGAAAACTAGGCGATGCTTTACCAGAGCATCAGGGTGATAATGGTATTTCGTGAACTACAAAACATAAACAGGGTATCTTGTGAACTTCAAAACATAAACAGGGGTATTTTGTGAACAACAAACTTAAATAGGGGTATATTATAAAATTTTAAATTTTTTTTTAAAAAAAAGTAGCCAAAAAACTACAAATTTTTCAAAAAAAAAGAAAAAACGGGTCAGGGGCAAAATAGTCATTTTCCAGGGGAGGTTAACGGAATATTTGACACCGTTTTTAAAAAGGGGTATTTTGTGAATTAGCAAAGAAAACAGGGGTATCTTGTGACAAAGTTTCAAAAAAGGGGTATATTGTGAATTATGAAAGAAAACAGGGGTATATTGTGAATTTTCCCAAAATATAATAAACTTTTTTTGTGTATTATTGACCATAGTACTGATAATAATTAAAAATTAATGTTTGTTTCCTTTAATATTTAAAAAGAAAAAGTGAAATGACATTACAAATACTTAGAGTTAACAACCAAAAGAATTGTGCTAGTATAATTGTGCTCCTGGACATCCTTGGTCGTACGTGGGGCAATGCATACACACCTCAAATTGGTGTAATGCAGAAAGACATGGGGCAATAAGAGATCACACCCCACCATGGTGACATGGGCAGACACAAAATCCCACAAGTTCCAAATAATCATTTTAATACGCGGAGGATATTGGATCTTCTTGAAGAAGATATTTGAGAATTCTAAACTCCGTGTCACTTATGAATCAGCCAAACCAAAGCTGAGTTGTATTTTTTTTTTTTGATCGGTGGGCTACTCAAGTAGCATAATCGTTACATGGGTCCTGCCCAATTGTGCTGCTACCAGTTGTACAAACTCCAGTTGTACAGGAGCATGAAATCAGCATACAGATACCAGCAAAAGGTCAAAACAAAAAACATCTACTCCCTAGTTGACAGAATCAAAACCAATATTTAAATCCAGAGCAAAACGCCATCGAATTAACAGAGCCTGGTGTTGATAAGTCTTTCTTGCACCACTCCAAAACTGCAGGATAGTCTTGGAAGAAATCTCCTGCCAGTTAGGGACCTCCTGGTCGAACACGAGTCTATTCCTTGAGGCCCAGATATTGTAAGTAGTGAACATGTAAGTCGATTGCCACAACTTCCCAGCCTTACGTGAGGGGGAATTATCACACCACAACTTCAGAGTGTCTTGAATCTCCCCTTCTAACAGAACATCTGTTCCCCACCACCGATTCATCAGTTGCCATAATTTCCTAGTGTGAGTACACCTGATAAACAGGTGGCCAACAGATTCTACTGCCCTTGAGCAGAAGGGGCAGAAAATATTAGCTAGAGTAGCGCTGAGTTGTATGGCAGGAGAATGATCGTTGGCTACCTGAATCTTAAGCAACATCATATGATAGCTAGGAATATTGCAATTCTAGCTAGTCCTGCTTGCAAGAAACCAACATCGCTTATAATTAGGGATGTTGTTCCAATGCATAATTAAGGCTGCAGTCAAAACCAAAATGGATTATAAATTAACAGCAATGAAAATAAAGATGAGAGAAGGTACAATAGAACATGACAGAGTAATATACTATATATAACCATAGACTTGACGTGCCAGCCCGTTATTTTATGCTAATAATAATGACATGTAGACAGACTGGATGTAGTGGTACAGATCAGGAGTACCAGTTATTTTTTTGATCTGGGGGTGCTACAATGTAGCAGTGTTTAACCTGGTAAGGTTTATTACCGCTCAGGGAGAACTCCCAGCCAACATACAGAACTTGCTAATAAAAAATACATCAAAAAACACATCTCACGAAAACTGCACGACCGCAGTCATCCATTAGACTAATAAAAAAACAGATTGCTAATTAGCCGATGAAACCGGCCCCGCGTGTTGGTGTGAGTGGGAATGAGATACCATAATCCTTGAGCTTCTCCTCAAAAATGAAATCCAATCTTTTTTCATCTCTAGAGTCATCATGTTTTTCCAGTCTCCAACTTCACCCTTCCTAAAAATTAGGTTGTTATCTCCCCGGTGGCCAGGGCCGAGTCCTTGATGAGTGCCGATTTGGTTAACTTCCAGCTTGCTCAGATTCTCAAAGCTACACATTTTGATGATATTATCCGGTTGACCCATTTCCTCTTCCTCAACGGAGAAAGGAGAACCTAAGAATTGAGCCAACCGTTTAACATTGTCCTTGGTATTCCACTTCAAATCTTCATAGTTCAAGATCATAACTGAATCATTATGATGATCAGCTAATTTCCAGTATCCCGCTAAGTGATCCCAGTATGGACCAAAGGACACTTTACCCTGACAGAACATTTCAAACATTTCATGGAAAGACAAGGAGTAGACATGAGGATTTATTTTTGTAAGGTAATTCCACATTGAGACTATGGTGTCTTTAGGGTCACGGTATATGTAAATAATCTTGCAGTTGGAAGTAGGGCTGTGGAACATTTCAAGGAATTTGGGTGGCAAAGAAGTGTATGGAATGTGAGTGGCTAAGAGTCGATGTTGGCCATCAAGATGAGAAGTGTGGTCACTAAAGTTATGTTCTATAAATGGGACACAATCGTGAGGGTAATGAGTGAGCAATGAGCTGCTCACCAAACCCAGCTGGCCCTCCTGCTGCTGCTGGTATTTGTTTCTTGTTGTGATTGCGAAAGCCAAGGATTTGAGCCAAGTGGTGCCTGTTTTAGGGAAGCTGCAGAGGAGTATGTCTCCTGGATGTGCTGTAAACCGCTCTTGAGCTGCTTTGATTTTCTCCTCAATGAATGGTAGGTACCAGAATCCTTGGTACTCCACTACTGGTAAAGATGATGATGAAGATTTTTCACCGCCAGTTTCTTCTACATCTTTACGATCACTGCCATTGGGATTTGTATTAATTATGGAGCTTTCAGCTGATGAATCCATTTGGGATTAATTTGTAGTATTAGTTAGAAGGTACAAGGAGAGCATTACCAATACCCCTTATTTATATCTATCTACGAACCGTCTCTGCGAGCTCAACCTTGTAAGTACGCACGCTGCAGCGTATACCTAGCTACATTGGGAATGGAGTGTACGAAAATGAAGCTCCACACTAGTAAGTGATTCACTGTACAACTAGACTTACCAAATGAACGGTGAGAAATTGAATTCCCGGAAAGGAGGAGCATCAGAATCAGATACGTACTCTGTATTACTTTGGTTAGGTTGTTTGTGTCTCTGGTGTTCCACATGTAGCTATTTTTTGTTACATTAATTGTACATGTGGGCATACAAAACTGTACAGATAAGTACACAAATATGTATGTTTCATGTACAAAAATATGTACATAAAAAATATACTTTCAGTAAGCAATTTATTGTAAAAAAAATTCTTATCCAATGTACATATTTACATTATTAGATGTACCTATATGTACCTTTCTCTAGCTACATATAGATGTAGGCAAGAATTTAAGAGATACTATAAGGGTATAGTTGTCATTTGAGGGTATATTTATCATTATTGTGCTACTTGACATTCGCACGTGGTTGGCAGTGGATACTGTGAAACTTCCAAGTTCGTGCGCGTGTGTGGGTAAGAATGGCGATAGGATTAGATAAAGACACCTGATTTGCCTTTATCATAAAGACAATAATATACACCATCGATATAAAATTATATATGCCATGGGTATACATAATATTAGCCATAATATATAAATAACAACCATCATATAAAAAACTATTTAATAATAAATAATTGTTAGTAATAAATTTAAGTGAATCTTAACGTTTATGAACAAAAACTTTGGTTTTTAGGGTGTATGGTGTAGGAAAATCCTTTTTTAAACTCGTTTTATATTTTATAATGTCGTCATTGACTTGATACATTTTAAAGGTTTATGGTAACGACCTTAAACCCTTCACTACAAACCCTATAATAGGTTTTCATTGTTTTAGCTTTCCTATGGTGGTATTTAAGATCTATGCTGACTAACATGTTCAGGTATATGTACGACTAACAATCTTTAATTTATTAGTTTAAGCTTTTATATACAAAAAATTGTTGCCATAGACAGTAAGATATGTAAGCCATGTATACATAAATATGTATGCCATAGCTAAATAAAATATTGGTCACGATTGTATATCGTTAATATTCCATTGCTTATATAAAAGGTTTATGGTTTAGGGTCATACAATGCTTGTATTACAAACCCTAAAAATGTTTTCGGTATTTTTTAACTGATCATATAGTGGTTTTTATGGTTTGTGGTAAGGGTAATGTTGGTGTAGTGTAATCTTAAAAAAATCATTTTTGAGGCTGGCTACTGAGCCTATAGCTTGTATTTTGTCGACAATAGCCTATGAGTGTATTTAGTAATTTTATAACTGCAAATAACAACTTCCTTAAAATATTATTATAAGTTATCTGATGGCTATCAATTTTCATATATATGGCTAATATTATCCTATAAAAATGGCTAACATTTTTTTCCCCGTATGGCTGACATTAATGCCTTTATGTAAAGGCAATTTAGTTACCTTTAGCGTAACCACGCCCGTAAGAATGTGGACGATTCGAAGGCAGACACAATTGAAGAAGCAGACGATAGTATTAGAGTATGTTATATTGTGTATCTGGTGACATGGCATTCTAAATGTACAGAGTAGAGTTCTATAAATACTCTAGTGTGTACAGTATGATTAGTTAATGAAAACTGATAATGATTCTTTCATTGCTCTCTAATGGAGTTTCTTTTCTCATCTCTCGTCATTTCTTCCTTCTCACTTTCTATCACTTTCTACATGGTATCAGAGCAAATCTTTGCTCTTCCGCTTCATTGTCGAACATAATTCTGCTCCTTCTCTGCTCGTCTGTCAATAGCTCTCGGAGTCATGCCAGGAACAGGTGAAACAATCTCAGATGGGAGTCCTAAAACTGAGTCAAAGTTCAGACTCTCAACAGCAAATTTGTATCAACTAATCGGGATTTCAACTATTAAGTTGAGTGGAGAAAGAAATTATCTGAGTTGGAGGACTCAGATGCTTAATCTTCTCGAGTCGGTGCAAGTTCTTGATCTCATAGAGAAGGATTCTGACGAGACTGATTCTAAATGGAAGGAGAAGGATGCGCTTGTTCGAGCTTGGCTAATCGCAACTATATCTGAAGACTGTGTGGATCTGGTTGTAGGCTGTACATCAGCTAAAGCGATCTGGAGTGAGCTACAATCTGAATTTCTTCAATCGACTAAAGATCGTGAGTTTCAGTTAAAGCAAAAACTCCGGTTACTTGATCTTGGAGATTAGTCGATAAAGGAGTACATCAAGGAATTCAAAGCTGTTTGCGATAGTTTAGCTGCTATCAAACATCCAGTTCAAGAAGATGATAAGGTTTTGATGTTTGCTCAAGGTTGCGGCAAACGCTACAAGGTCTTACGATCAATTATGCTAGCTCGCGCACCCTATCCTACCTTCAAAGAATTTGTCGCGGCCATAGAAGCTTATGATCTACGCGAAGGAGAAGAAAAAGAAGCTTCGAAAGATAATCTGCAGGAAGTTGCTTTTACAGTTACTCAAGAAAGCAGTGGTGTTATACCCAAAATTCCAACCCCCTCGGAGTAGTCTCTAAGGCATACGTGTTACGAAGGGCAAAATGGTCAAAATGCACCGATGCAGGATTTTCCAAGGACATTCTGGGATTTTTCTATTTCATATGACTTGTTCATTATCTCCAAACACTTCCCAAATATCATAGTCATTATGAAAGGTATTTCATGATTTTCTGATAATATTTATTCTGGAAATTAAGCTTTTAATAAGCTAGTTTTTAATAATTAACACATGAAATAACCTCAAAATAGAAATAAAAGGGTTTTCAAAATTAAAATAAAATTGTCACATGGTTAGCATGACTACACACAGTCATAAAACTGAATTTATTTTATTTGGAACCTTATCCCAAAATTTAAAAGAGAAATTCAATCATTTTTGCAATTTTCTCTCTCCTCTGGAAAATACCGAAATCAAAACAAAATGTCATGAAACTTTAACACAGGGTAGAGGATGATTATTAGAGACTAATGCCGTTGGAATTCGTAATTTCGACTTTCCAATAATAAGTTAGGAATTTTGGGAGATTCCAGATTGTGAGATTTTATCTAATCGGTTATTTATCAAATAACCCGATTCCAACTCTCAAAATTCCTAAAAATCATTCTTTACCTTCAGTTAAATTTTCATAATTTTTATCGGCTTGCAACATATTTTAAAAAATCAGATTCTCTTAGAGCAAAATCAAGGTTTTAGATAAAAATTCTGTTCTATCAACTTGGCCATGCTCTTTCTATAAAAGGCCTTCCAAAAAACGACCTAGGGCAAGGTAGATGATCCCCATAGTCAGAAGACACAGCCGTCTACTTGCCTCCCACGTTTTCAACACTCCCAATACCGAAACACTGCAGAAATCACTCCGAAATCACCAAAAACTCATCCTTCCTTCTCCTATTGAACTTCCAAGCACCAAAAACGCACAAAACCACCATAAAAACAGAAGAGAAACGTCCTTAACAGCATAAAGAAGGAGGAGTCAGAAGCACAATTCGAAGTCAATCCAAAACCGGCATCAACGAAGCATCAAAAGATCCCCGTTGTGAAGAGTCTCATTAAATCCGAAGGTAAAACAGGTTGAAGCCTTGTTTTTCCGACTTTGTTCAACTTTAACTACTCTGTGTTAAAATCTGGAGTCGAATTGACTTTTTATCGCTTCTGAATTAGCGTTTGTTTCCGCTTCTGCCCAATAACTTGTTTGCTAAGTTTCGTGTTTAATTCGAATTCAAATTGTAAACTTTCAATCACTAACGTGTTTAGAATCTTTCAGGCTACGCACCCATAAAATTTGAGCCAAAAACACCTTCGGGAACAGCCTAAACGCCGCCGTCCGAGGGTGGTCCGCACACCACGGACGCTATGTCCGGGGTCCCGGACGCCCTGTCCGAAAGCCGGAGCCCACGGACGGCGGCGGGATTTAAAAAAATTCAAAATTTAGGTTTTTCTTGATAATGTCCGGG
>CM041778.1:44987197-45048712 GCA_023374045.1 Limonium bicolor
TAAAAGAGAGGAGAGAGAGGCTAAAATAAGGGAGAAAAGAGAAGAAAGAAGAAGAGGAAGAAGTAAGTGGATTTCTACTACCTCCATTTAAGCTTGGAAGCTCCTCTAATGGCTATCTCTCCCTTCTCCTTCCTCTTTCCTTTAGCTATGGTTGAGTAGTTCCATTTGTATCCTAGGATGAGGGTTGGAACCCATTTTGCTCATTGAATGCTAGAAACCTAACTCATTTATTACTCTTGTTTTACTCCCTTCAATATCAATTAATGCTCTAAATTGATCTCTTATTTCATTTTTGGCGGTTTCATTCAATATTTGAGTTTGAGTTTGGAGCTAGACCAAAATGGGGATAAACCCTAGCTTTTGCATTCTTGAGTTTGGAAGTGAATGCTTAGGGCTATTGATTAAGAGTGCTTGCTTAATGCTATTTAATGACTTGAACCTCCTTAATTAAGGGGTTTGATTATTTAGGTAAGAATTGGATTTCCCATGATTTGGGGATTCATGAGTTACACTCTAATAGGCATTGAGATGATGAGTTATGGTTTTAAAGTTCTTTGAATGAATTAGGTGATTCCCACTATCATAGGGTACTCTCCCCATCCATTCCATACATAAACATTTTACTGTTTTGTTGCATTTCAATTGATTAACAACCAAGCTTGCCTCCGGCTAAACCCCCCTTTTATTGTTTATTCGCACTTAACTAATATACCGAAGCTTGAGATTTAGAAACCAATTTCCTTGTGGATACGACACTTGTTTTATTACAACGAATTGGGTGCACTGGCCCATTTTATCTAGGTTTAATTACTATGTTTGGAATTTTTACAACAAGTTTATGGCGCCGTTGCCGGGGAAATTGATTATTCAATTTCCCTTGGTTCGGTACTTTAGTTTTTGTGCATTCAGTACTTTTATCTTGTTTTTTGTTGGTATTTGTGTTTTTAGTTGTTTGTCTATATTTTTACATTTCCTTCTACTTAAAAGCATTTGGTGTTGGTGCGGTTTAGGTACCTTCTGTTTTCTCTGTGTATGCCAAACACTTGAGCCAAAGGATCTCCACTTGTTAGTCTGATACCCGAGCTCGAGCGTTCATTGTAGAGAGCCATCCGAACTGTGAAAAATTCAATCATGGCTGATTTAGACCAACATGGGGTTTAGAAGAAAACGGAAACCCACAAAAATGGCTCTCAAAGACTACAACCAGCCGGACACCGAAGGGAGACCTTCGGCCATAGTCCTACCGGAGTTGACGCTTCAAGAGGCCGGACAATGGGTATTCAAGACCCACTACATCACTGCTGTCCGGGACTTAGGAAAATTTAGTGGAGCAAATCCCGATGAAGCTCCTAACCACCTAAGTCAATTCCTCGACTTTTGCAACTCATTTGGTAAAACTGGAAATGTTGGTGAGAGGATATGCCTGCAGCTCTTCACTCACTGTCCGACGCTGCATCAAGATGGTATAGGAGCTTATCGTCAAAATCAGTCCATACTTGGGCACAAATGGCTTAAAAATTTCTTGCCAAGTATTACCCTACAAGTAGAATGAGGCAATTAATTGAGTGATAGATAATACCTTTTGCCAAGAGCCGGGAGAGACGTTATACGATGCATGGGATAGATTCAAGGACATGTTGATGAATTGTTCACACCACGGCTTGGATGACCATCGCTATGTCTATCATTTTTCAACCGTCTCGACGACTCGAATAGACTACTTGTGAACTCCTCAGCGGGAGGAAGTTTCATGACTAAGTCACCTCAAGAGGAAATGGAACTCCTAGAGGTGATGACAAGCAACACAAGGCAGTGGTCTAAACCAAAGGGGAGAGCACCAAGAGCAGCGGGTCTCCTACATGTTGAGCCCACCGACCACCTTTCTGCTCAACTATCTTCACTCACAAAGATGGTGGAGAAGCTAGCTATAGCTCAAAAGGAAACAACAAAGTCTATAGCTTCTTCATTATCACCCTCTCTATCTTCTACTTCAATCCAAGAGGGGTGTGCATTTGTGCGGGTCCTCATGAGACCCACTTTTGCGAAGGCAAAGTTTATGCCGATCCACATGAGGATGTAAACTTTGTAGGCAACTGCCCCGGATACAACTATAACCAACAGAACGCCCCATGGAGGAACCGACCACAAGGAGCACCTCTGGCTTTCAACAACAACACCAACCACATCAAAAACCCTCCTCCGTCCACGGATGCCAATGCCGAGCTAAGAGACATGATAAAAATCTTGTCTGGTTGTGCACACTAAAGCGGCTGATTTGGATGCTTTTAAAGCAAGTCAAGAAGCCACCAACAAAAGGGTTGAAGCTCAACTTGAAAGCATCTCCCAACAACTTGCTCAAAGACAACCGGGTGTTCTTCCAAGTCAAGCCAAGCCCAATCCAAGAGAGCAAGCAAAAGCGGTAACACTAAGGAGTGGGAGACTCCTTGATCCGTCATGCTCACAAGAGGACATGGAGTCCCAAGAAGATGAAGCTCAAGAAGAAGAGCAAGAGATTGTTGAGGAACCACCATCTCCACCTAAGGAAGTTTCCAAGGAGAAGGAGTCTCCTGAACCTTCTACTTACTACTCTTGCAAAACATCTTCCCCCTCTTCCTTTTCCCAATAGACTCAAAAAGAAAAATTTGGATGAACAATTTGGGAAGTTTCTAAGCATTTTCAAGAAATTAACGATTAACATTCCTTTTTCTGATGCTTTGAAACAGATGCCGATTTATGCTAAGTTCATGAAGGACATCATAGCAAACAAGAGATCGCTGGAGGAAGCGGAAACCGTTCACCTCACCGAAGAAGTTTCAGCGGTTCTACAAAGAAGTCTACCTCCAAAGCTTGGAGATCCCGGTTTGCCTATCGTTCCTTGCTATATTGGTGAAATTGACTGCGGTAGTGGGTTATGTGATTTAGGTGCTAGTATAAATCTTATGCCTCTCTCAACTTTTAATAAGCTTGGAATTGGTAAATGCACTCCCACTCCCATTCAATTGCAACTAGCGGATAGATCTTTGGTTATCCCTAAAGGGAAGGTAGAGGACTTGGTAGTAACTGTTGGTACATTTGTTTTCCCAGCTGATTTCATTGTGATAGATATGGAAGAGACCAGAGAGTGCCACTAATTTTGGGTAGACCTTTCATGAGAACTGCTAGGGCCCTTATAGATGTGGAGAAAGGCAAAATAATTCTGCGACTTCATGATGAAAAATTAGAATTTGACATGTCTAAAGTAGTGAAGAGACCCTCACAGGCTGAGGCTGTTTTTGCTATAGATGTCATAGATTCAATTGTGCAGGATCACTCTCTCTCTCTCTCTTGTTAAATCTGATGCCCTTGAATTATCTTTGTTTGAGGCTTGTTTTGAACAGGAATTCACCCAGAAATGATTGAAATGGTGGCTGAGTTGAACAGCAGATTTTCTGGTAGACCACGCTATCCGCCACCCGAACCATTGGAACGAGCTGCTCAGAAGCCGTTGCCCTCGGTTGAGAAGCCTCCCACTGTGGAGATGAAACCTCTACCCTCTCATCTAAATATGCTTATTTGACTGATCCGTGTGTTCTACCTTATTATTTCTTCTTCCTTGACAGGTGCACAAGAGGAAAGTCTGATGAGGGTGCTTCGAAACCATAAACGGGCTATCGGGTGGACTATAGCCGACATCAAAGGGATCAGCCCTCATTTCTGCACCCACCGGATATTCATGGAAGATGACTACAAGCCGTTGGTCCAACCTCAGAGAGATTAAATCCCAATATGAAGGAGGTTGTCAAGAAGGAAGTTCTTAAACTCTTAGATGCGGGGATTATCTATGCCATCTCCGACAGCAAATGGGTAAGCCCCGTGCAAGTGGTCCCAAAGAAAGGAGGCGTTACCGTCGTCCCCAACGAAAAGGGTGAGCTGGTGTCTCAGAGGACTACCAATGGTTGGAGAGTCTGCATCGACTACCGGAAGCTGAACACCGCCACCAGAAAAGACCACTTCCCTCTCCCATTCATTGATCAAATGCTCGAGAGGTTGGCGGGCAAGACTATTCCTGCTTTTTTGATGGATATTCGGGGTATCTCCAAATCCCCATAGCTCCTGAGGATCAGGAGAAGACGACATTTACATGCCCATATGGGACGTTTGCCTACACCCGGATGCCTTTCGGGCTTTGCAACCCCGCCACATTTCAGAGATGCATGATGGCAATCTTCTCCGACTTCCTAGAAAAAAGCATTGAGGTCTTTATGGACGACTTCTCCGTCTTCGGCACCTCCTTCGACACTTGCTTGGACAACCTCGAGGCTATCTTGATCCGGTGTGAGGAGACAAATCTTGTGCTCAATTGGGAAAAATGCCATTTTATGGTAAGAGAAGGAATTGTCTTGGGGCACAAGATCTCTTCAAGGGTATTGAGGTAGACAAGGCTAAAATTGAAGTAATTGAAAAGCTACCTCCTCCAACATCAGTGAAAGACATTCGAAGCTTCTTGGGTCATGCCGGTTTCTACAGAAGGTTCATAAAAGACTTCTCCAAAATCTCAAAGCCTCTCTGCGACCTCTTGGCCAAGGATGTAAATTTGAATTCACCGAGGAGTGCCTTAATGCCTTCAACACCTCAAACAGTGCCTTATATCTGCGCCTATCGTGGTCTCCCCCGATTGGAGTTTACCGTTTGAGATCATGTGCGACGCCACGACTATGCGGTGGGGGCGGTCCTTTGTCAGAAGAAGGAAAAGATATTGAGGAGTATCTACTACGCTAGTAGAACTCTCAATGATGCCCAAAAGAATTACGCCACCACCGAAGGAGCTGTTAGCTGTGGTTTTCGCCCTCGAAATTCCGATCCTACCTCTTGGGCAGCAAGGTTGTGGTGCACACAGACCACTCAGCACTGAAGTACTTGTTCAACAAAGGTGATGCAAAGCCGAGACTTCTCCGATGGATTCTGCTCCTTCAAGAATTTGAGATAGAGATCCGGGATAAACCGGGTGTGCAAAATGTAGTAGCTGATCATCTATCTCGAATGGAGGCCCTGATGATGGTGTGCAATCAATGAATTCTTCCCAGACGAGAGCATCTTCATGATTGCAGAGACCGGAGACCCTTGGTATGCGGACTTTGCAAATTATTTGGCAAGGGGAGTGGTCCCACCGGAGATGACCTATCAGCAAAGAAAGAAATTCTTCTCGACGTTAAGAGGTATTTCTGGGACTATCACTCGTTCGTTGCCTCCTGTGACCAATGTCAAGGCTCGGGAACACCTCACGCAAGCATGAGATGCCACTCACATAATGATAGAGGTCGAGCAGTTCGATTTGTGGGGTATCGATTTCATGGGCCCCCTTCCCATCTTCTTGCTCCAACTTGTTTATTATTGTGGCGGTCGACTATGTGACCAAGTGGGTTGAAGCAATTGTAACCCCGACTAATGACACCAAAGTTGTGATCAAGTTTCTGAAGAAAAATATTTTCACCCGGTTCGGGGTACCGAGAGCCATATTGAGTGATGGCGGGTCTCATTTTTGCAACAAACAATTTGAAGCGCTGATGAGTGAAAATGGAGTGAGACACAAGGTTGCCCTTTCTTATCACCCTCAATGTAATAGCCAAGCTGAGGTCACCAACAGAGAGCTTAAATAGATCCTCCAAAAGACAGTCAATTCCTCAAGGAAAGATTGGTTCAATAAGCTCGATGAGGCATTGTGGGCATATCGGACCGCCTACAAAACTCCAATCGGTATGTCCCCGTTCTGGCTTGTCACTTGCCGGTTGAATTAGCGCATAAGTCTTATTGGGCGGTGAAGGCCCTCAACTATGATCTCAAGAGCGCCGGTGACAAGAGACGGTTCCAATTGACCGAGTTAGAAGAGATTCAGGAGGAAGCCTACGAAACTAACCGCATCTACAAAGAAAAGGCCAAGAAATGGCATGATAAGATGATTATGAAGCGGGAGTTTCACGAAGGTGATCGGGTTCTCCTCTACAACTCGAGGTTGAAGTTATTCCCCGGGAAGTTAAAGTCTCATTGAGCTGGCCCTTTCACTGTCACAAGGGTAACCCCTTATGGAGTTTATGAGCTGAAGAATGTCAAGGGGGAGACTTTCATGGTCAACGGTTCCCAGCTAAAGCATTATCTTGAAGGAGACATTCAAAAGGTTGAAGCTCGGGCTCTCTACTTAAGAGACCCTCCAGGTTCCTTCTAACCTTTACTATGGTCTAGCCAAAGATCTTAAAAAGACGGGCAGCTTTCCGGGACGCAACCCAGACTCCTTTCCATCTCTTTAAGCAATTTTAACGTAGTGATGTGCATAAATCCTTTTTACATGTGTGGTTGTTTATTTTAGCTGTTTTGACATGTTTTTGTGGTTTCTATGGTCTTGTGGTGCCTGTTAATGTTTTGAGAAGAAAAACAATAGGATTAAGGCAATTTTTGTGCCGACCGACCCATCCGACCGACCCATTGTGGGTTGGTTTGGCGTATTTTTGTCACAACGTCAACATTCTGGAACCGACCGACCCACACCCTGGGTCGGACCTGGGTCGGTCGGGTGAAATTTTTCGAAGCCAGACCTTTTATAATGGACCGACCCATAACGTCCTGGGTTGGTCTGGCTAAAAGTTTTCAAAACTAAACATTCTGGAACCGACCGACCCACAGTCCTGGGTCGCACCTGGGTCGGTCGGGTGAAAAAATTTGAAAAAAAAACAAAATGACGTGTTTTCATTTTAAAACTGCCTCCTCCTTTTCTTCCTTCCCCCGACTCCATCGCCCTGCTCCAGTCGACTCCTCCCCGCTCTCTCTCTCGTGCACCCAGTATTTCACCACTCAACTCACCGCCGACCTTCTCTCCAGTTATCGCGCCCAACCACCTCGCTCTGACACCGCGCCGCCACCCTGCTTCCGTCGACACGGTCGCGCCTCCACCACCGTGCCAGACCAGCCACGACAGGCCACCCGAAGCCACAACCTCCCCTAAAACCCTTGACTTCCCCATTTCCCCAATTCGGTTTTTAACCGATTTTGCACCCAAATCCCTCAAATTTTTACTCCTTCTCTTCTACAATACACCAAGGTATGTGATTTTAACCCTAATTTGTCAAGTTTTGCAATTCTTGAACAAGTTACATTTTGGGTTCAATTTAGGTCGAACCAAACGAGACCTTAGGTGAAAAATTCTGATTTGTGCAAATTTGGTGATTTAAGTTAATTATAATTGTTATTTAGAGGGTTTGGGTGAAAAATTTAATGTAAAACGTGGCAACGTGGTGGTTTTGGCATGATTTTTGTGCTTACTAGCTTTAATTGAATTGTGCGTTGTTGGACATCAATTAGTGGTATTTAATTCATTCTAGTGCATCGTGGGATTTGCTGGATGTAGTGAGCACAATAGATTGTTCAAATGGCTAAAGTAGTGTGCTAGAATGGTTGAGAATGGAGGTCCCTCACAATGTGCTTAATTGGGTGAATTGTTGAATTGCTGAATGAGATTTGAACTGCTTGGTAGCAAAGTGTTCTTGGGATGATGAAATTTCTGCATGCAAGCCTTCGGGTCAATTTTATGAAGGTTCTTAGAACCGAGAAAAGGGTAGAAAATGGGGGAGACTCTGCCCAAATTTTAAATTTCAGTTGCATTATTCTCTTTTATTGCTCTTCTTTTTAATCTCCCATCTAACTTCATACCTCCTGTCTTCTGTTTCCTTTTGTTCTGTGTTTCTTTGTTTGATTTTGATGTTTCAGAACCATGAGTGGATGACCCAAACGAAACCCCAAGCACAAGAGTGGCGCCAGTTCGTCTCAGGCGATCGAGCTCGCCCCTGTGCCTCCCAATCACCCCTCGGGCCTTATCGACAGCCGCTTTATCAGCGAGGAGGCCCGGAGCTGGTAAAACCACCCTCACGTTTGGGAATTTGTGCGAGAGCGCACGGTCGACCCCGAACTCATTTCAGACCTCATCCTTCAGGCGGTGATGGACCACACCGGAGGGGGTGTGTCTTGAGCATGGGCGGCCAATACTGCCCTCGGTTGGTGAAAGAATTCTACACCAATGCTACCATCGAGGCGGAGAACGGGACCACTGTAGTTATCTCCCATGTCAAGGGCCGGCGCATCCGAGTCACCATGGAGACCTTTCTAAGATACTTCCAACTCTCGGTCGAGGATCTCTAGTACACCACTTGCATCTCTGTCGGCGAACGGGCGTACACCGGCGGCACTACTTAAGCACCCTCCCTGTCCAGCGTAGAAAGAAGAATCAGGCTGGGAGAGATGTTCGGGTCACCATGACCCTGAACATGGTCGATGACCTAGTGAGGAGGGTCATGCTCGCGCTACTTCACCACAACATCCTCCCACGGGACAACAAAGATCTAAACTCCATGGATTGTTATATGATGGATTACATGGTAACCCCGGACCCAGACCATCCTCTCTCCGGGCTGATGTTCCGCCACCTGCAGCACATAGTGAAGCAGAAGTGTTCTCACCATCTGGGCTTTCCCCATTTCCTGCACAGCCAGATTGTTAACCAGGGCGTATCGGCTGCTGGCGAGACTGTGTCAGACCCCATGGACTACATTCATGGCTACGCCATGCAGAAAATAGGCTTCTCTTGGGACGGGACGACTTGGGTGAAGGGGATTGTCGACGAAGATCAGCCGATTGCCGGTTCCTCCTCCTCCGAAGCAGCAGCCTCCAGCGCCCCCTCCTTGCTCTACCCCCGCGACCGCCAGACACTATCTCTCGGCAGGAGTTTGAGGAGCGCATGGCCGCTTATCAGCGCGAGATGCAGGCCGAGATGGAGGCCAGGATGCAGCGCATGCGAGCAGAGTTCCGACCTGATGCTCCCCCACCTCACTAGCCGGTTGATGATGTCCGCTGCCCGAGTCTTGTAGTTTAAAACACTGTTATGTTGAGTTCGGAGATTGGTTCTGTTTATGTCCTTTAGACTTCTTTTCAATTACTTGTCTCGTACTTTAATTTCTACTTAACCTTTATGTTTTATTTACCCCTTTTGGATACTATGTTATTAAACTCATCGATGAGTCTCCTTTGATATCTAACCATGGGCTTTTAGAGTATTCCTCGGAATCTTGTTGCACCTAGTTTATTTTTGTCTATGCATTGTAGATAAATACACACTGAAAACAAGCACTCCTCAAGGCTGAGTAAGACACGTGCAAGAGGAACTCTTGCAAAAAATTTCGTTGGTCTCCGACTTGTTACCGTCGGAGCTTGCGCTTCAACGACCCAGGACACTCTCAAGTGTGGGGGAACCCTGCAGACGTTATATTTGTGAGTGGTTAGAACAGGTATAATTAACATAAAAGAAAGAAATTAAAACCCAAAAATAAACGTCGGGCTGCAAATAAATCCGGTCGCAGTAGTAGTAGTAGAGTGAAATGTAAGCAACCGGATGTCGAACCGTGGGACTAATATACATATACTAGTACCTAAGCGTGTCACAGGAGGGGGGATTAATTGACTTGTAAAATAAATAAAAAGAAAGAATAAAATAAACTAAGTTGACAGATAAATAAAATGGAACTCTGGGTCAGGTTATTATAATCTGCATAATCAAGCTATTTCTACTGGTTTAATAATTTGGCAAGGTTCCTGTAATTTTCTTAAGGACTAAGTCATAGCCTCATAAGAACTCGTTCACCTGTAATGCAAGGTTCTAATCAAGGTTCTAGCAAAAGCCTGCGAACGGCAGAGGAGTATTTGAGGAATTACATTTGCAACTGAATACTAACTTATTAAATCAAATCAAGTTTCCTCCAGTTTTACGCTTTAATTAACCTGTCTATTTATCACCTGGTCTGATCAAAATAGACTTAGTAAGCATTTTAATAAATTCGCGAGATTTATTAAATAGGCGAGAGATAAACTTAAAGCGTAACAAACTGTATATAAATAAACCAGTAAAAATATAGCATAATTAATACAAACAGATAATAACCATTCCCAGAGCGTACGTAAACTAGCCTAACATATTAAATAGAATAACAGAAACAAGAATGATAGAAATCATCCGTAATCACTCCGTCTCGCTCTGCTATTTTGTGTACGTAGGGCTAGAGGTGAATTTGTGGAATGTAAAATAAATAAAATGGAGAATACGGGAGAAGAGAAATGAGATGGCGTGAGGTGAAGTGGTCGTGGATGAATTGATGAAGGAAGGAATGAATTTATTAGAGCAGAGGGCGTGGGTTTATATAGAGGTTTGGATCCGTACGAATTTGATTGCCGGTTGATTGCCTACTTGAGTGCTTCATTGATTGAAGCATTTAATTGCATTAATTGCAGGGGGACAGGAGCTGGAAACAGGTAGGCGTGCAGAGTAGATATGATGGTGAAGCAAGTTGAAGACGACTGCGCGAAGAAGAAACTAGTCCGGTTGAATTTCTAGTCTCAACCGCCTCTTAAAGAGGCGGTTCCCTTTGTGCTGACCGCCGCCCATTTGGGCGGTTCTGTTGATTCTGACCGCCCCAAAAATGGGCGGTTTTGTTGTCTCTTGACCGCCTTAAAACAGGCGGTTGCCCCATGTCTTGACCGCCTAAACTTTGGGCGGTTGCCCACAGAGAAGACCGCCTCAATTTGGGCGGTTCAATAGGCGGTTTCTGACCGCCCCAAAATGGGCGGTTACACCTTGACCGTGACCTATTTTCCTCTTCGAACTTTGACCGGCTCTAGATTCTTCGTTTGGACTCCGTTTTCTGAGCCGTCTGCGTCTACGCGTTCGTCTCTTCGTCTACTTACTCCCGGCTTGGTTTTCCTCATGTTAAACCAATAATTTGTGAGATAAACAATAAAACATAAACTAGAGGAAATCAACCGAAGTGGAGAGATGAGCAAGAAAAGTGCTAATATTATACATGAAATACACCTAATAAATATGCTCATTTGGACACTCATCAAACCCTTTGCCCAACTTACGTCTTATTAGGGGACTACTCGTCTCTCAATACTTACACGATGCTTTACAACTTTTTGTCCTCTATGTTCGTGCTTCGAAAAGGTCTTCTGTTTGTTTTCCATGAGCTTTTCTTTGAACAATGAGGACATTGTCCCATTCAAGTGTGGGGGAAACGACTTTTCTTTTGGTGCACTGCTCAAATTCCTCATATACATTTATAGCTTCCATATAGGAGTTATATTTATAGTAAGCAGTTTTTCCATGAATTCTTGAAATTTTCCACCGATTTTTTTTTCAAAAGTTCTCTCTTGAGGAGCACTTATGTGCGGTGCAATCATAAATCCATTTCTTGGTGAATTTTTATTGCTTAGGGGTTCTTTCTACCTTCTCATATAGGGGTTGCTAAGGGGTGCTTCCTTGTGAGAAAAATGATAAAAAGGAACTTGAGAGACACCATAGGTAACCAACAAATGAGAGTTGAGTGTTCATTGCAGCAAGGCAAAATGCTAAATTATCTATCCTCATCTCTGTTGCAAAAGTGAATCAAATGCAAATCTCTATTTTCCTGTTGGTTTTCCTCAATGCCCATTCTTGAGAGAAGTTGGTCATGGTAAAAGTTCTCCAAGTTCCATTATCTGTAAGAACTCAAAAGCACTCTAGATCATACCCCGAAACTCTATATTTTCATTTGCCTAAGCACACCCATGCACCATGAGAAGGTTGGTGCACTCATCTTGAGGTTTTTCCAAATTTTGCTCACTTGAAATCAAGAATTCATCTAAACACTTGCTTGCTTTAAATGTTCCTTCTTTTCGTGGGTCCTTAGCTAATTTTGCTTGAGGACAAGCAAATAGATAAGTGTGGCGGAGTTGATAAGTGGTGAAATAGTGCTTTCTCAAGGTCTTTATTCACCGTCATTTTATACGGTGCATGACTTATTTCACCACTTTATGGAGTATTTTGTGATTAATAGTGAACTTATAGAGTTTGATCTCTTAATAGGTAAAAGCTCACTTTGAGCATACTTTTGGGATCTTTTTGAGCAAGGGGCATGCATCAACGAATTCCCCATCTTTCAAGCTTTCCAACGCCGTAAACGGGGAGCAATTCCGAGCCACAACGAAGATTCTCGGCCCCGCGCAAGTTAGAGAAAATCTCAGGAGCAGGACCGACCCACTCTGGGTTGGTCAGATTGGTTTTTCCGGATGCCCAAGCTACTGGAATCGACCGACCCATAAGCCTGGGTCGATCGTGGGTCGGTCATACTTAAAATTACTCACGTGACTTCTTTTCGGAGACCGACCGACCCACGGACCGACCCAGTCTGGGTCGGTCGGACGGAAAATTTACCCAGATTTGTGTTTTTAAAAGCTAATTTTGGGGACTCTTCTCTCATTATCCAATACACACGACTTCAACCTAAAAGAGAGCAGAGGAGGCGAAAATAAGGGAGAAAAGAAGAGGAGAAAAGTAGAGAAGAAGAGGAGAAGAAGTGAAGATTTCTACCTCCATTGAAGCTTGGAAGCTCCTCTAATGGCTATCTCTCCCTTCTCCTTCTTCTTTCCTTTAGCTATGGTTGAGTAGTTCCATTTATATCCTAGGATGAGGGTTTGAACCCATTTTTCTCATTGAATGCTAGAAACCTAACTCATTTATTACTCTTGTTTTACTCCCTTCAATATCAATTAATGCTCTAAATTGATCTCTTATTGCATTTTGGTTGTTTCATTCAATATTTGAGTTTGAGTTTGGAGCTAGACCAAAAAGGGGATAAACCCTAGCTTTTGCTTTCTTGAGTTTGGAAGTGAATGCTTAGGGCTATTGATTAAGAGTGTTGCTTAATGCTATTTAATGACTTGAACCTCCTTTAATTAAGGGGTTTGATTATTTAGGTAAGAATTGGATTTCCCATGATTTGGGGATTCATGAGTTACACTCTAATAGGCATTGAGATGATGAGTTTTGGTTTTGAAGTTCTTTGAGTGAATTAGGTGATTCCCACTATCCTAGGGTACTCCCCCATCCATTCCATACACAAACATTTTACTGTTTTATTGCATTTCTATTGATAAACAACCAAGCTTGCCTCAGGCTAAACCCCCATTTTATTGTTTATTCGCACTTAACTAATATACCGAAGCTTGGGATTTAGAAACCAATCTCCTTGTGATACAACACTTGTTTTTGCAACGAATTGGGTGCACTTGCCCATTTTAGCTAGTTTAATTACTATGTTTGTAATTTTCCCAACAGGTGTTAGGCTGAGTTCTTGATGAGTTTTAGAGGCTAAACCCACCTATATATCTGGTGAAATTTGTTGCTAAGTGGAAGATGCAAGATAGATAAGCTATGACAAGTTAGGAGTGACAATAAAGAAATTGCTATGTATCCCTTGTTGTGGCCGATTTTGGGTGAGGTTGTTATGATCTGATTTGTGTGTTTTAGAGATAATTGAATTTAATTTAGGGTATATAAGGTGATATAATCTATTGAATTAATTTGGAATCACAGCATAGTTACAATAAATTGTCAAATGAAAGGAAATTAACCGTGGTTTGGTTTTCTATTGCTCTTGTGCGTGTTGGTTGTGTTCAGTTCTTGGGTGTTGGTTCTCCTTGATTTAATGACGGGATATATCTTGTAGGTAGTGGCTAATTAGTTAAGGAAGGATGGGTAGATCCTCAGAATAAACTACCTTGGAAAATTTACTGAATGTATAATCGTATTATTGCCGTTGTTGCTGGCCGAAAATGGTGAGTGGTATGGATTGATTTTCTTGTGTTTTAGTGATCATTAAGACTTATAAATATATGTGAGGTTGATTGACCACTTGGTTGATTAACTTGCTGATTTTGAGCAAGCAGAAAAGTGTAATGGTTTTTACTATAAAATTAATGTTTATTGTGAAATTTTATCCTAACCAGTGATTGTTGGACTTATTGTTCGAGTGTTGTGTGGTGAATGAACTTATGCCTATTGATGTGGTAGTGTGATATGTGGCAAGGTTCTGCCTAAGGTGGTGTGATATGTTATTGGAGTTGCCCCTACCAATGTATTGGGGTCTTTTGATATTGCTCCTACCAATGTATTGGAGCTAAGCCATCATGATCTACTCTATGGGCTAATGAACTTTAGAGGGTGTGCACACTTAAGGACATGGGGTGAGGTGGTGAATAATACCCGAGGGGTTGAGAGTCACAATGCTCTATGTCGGAAGACCGATTGCCCGAGGACCTATGGAAAAGAGCTATGATAAAGAGTTCGGTTCCTATGGTGTATACTGACCTTGGTTGTATAGTCTTTGGTTATTAATGGTTAACTTGGTGTGTAAAACTTGTGAAAGGCTTTGGTTGTCTCTTTTTGTCTTTATGTAAGGTAAGTTACTACTTGGGCTATATCATTTTTATGTACTAACCTTGCCTTGGTTGTGTTAATTCTGTTATCCTTGTTGTTATGCTTAAATAATGCTTAAAGGCTTACAAGATAAAGTGTATTTTACAAGTTGTGGTGGGAGTTACTCAATTTCACTGATTTTATTTGCAACCCCTTTGTGTGCATATATGGATTTATGGTTGCTGGATGAATTCTTTGGTGAAATAATATGGCATACTAGGCAGGATATACTATATGTATGTGCTTATTACACTTATTGCAAGGAGTTAGGGTCTGGGATAACGGAAGTCACCTATGAGGAATGGATTCAGAGTGTTCGTGGCTTTAGGCATGCGGAGTTTGGGAGTAGCCAAATCACAACTCACGTAGCTGAAACTTTCATAGAATACTCAGGAGAAAATTAGTGAACGATCTTGTAAAGTAACCCTTTTGACACCCCTTTATATTATGGTTGTAAATAGTGACTTGGAAGCTGACACAGGAGTTAGCAGGGAAAGGGGTTTGTTGTATAAGGTGTAAGGGGCGAAGATGGTTGTTGTTTCAAAGCTTGTAGAGACTGCTATCGTAGGTTGGTGGTCAGTTAGAGTGTAGTGGAAGCTTGTAGCCTGTGCATCTGCTAGTAGGTAGTAGATGTGACAGTAGCCCCGGTTTGTATTTTGGTAAACTTCTGCTGCAATATATAAATACAAGTATTTTTAAAATAAGGGTGTAGATTCTGTGTTTAACTGGGGTGTTACAGTTTGGTATCAGAGCCATAGGTTATAGGATAGGTAGTGGATAGTGCTTAATGTCGATGCTGTGGGTGCAAAGCTTTGTGTGAATGCATGGCTGAATGCTTAATGATTGACTACTTGTGACTGCATGACTATATATATATATATATTTGGGTGTGTGTGTGCGCGCGCGCGTGCGTGTGTGTGTGTGTGTGTGCGTGCTGCGTGCGTGTGCGTGCGTGCGTGCGTGCGTTCGTGCTGCGTGCGTGCGTGCGTGCGTGCGTGCGTGCGTGCGTGCGTGCGTGCGTGTGTGTGTGTGTGTGTGTGTGTGTGTGTTGTGTGTGTGTGTGTGTGTTGTGTGGTGGTGTGTGTGTGTGTGTGTGTGTGTGTGTGTGTGTGTGTGTAGAATTGTGGGCATTCGAATTCAGGAAGGGAGACAGAAAGGGGCCAGCTTGAAACCCTAAAAAACCTAGCCCTTAGCATGGGTAGGATCATAGAAAAGCAAGAGGAAAGAGCTCGGGTTCACAAGGATGTCACCAAACAAATTTCCATGATGAGACCAAGTACCTTTTCTGGGGTTGAAGACCCAGTAATCCTTGAGGACTAGATTCGGGAGTTCGATAAAATATTTGATGTAGTGGATGTCCTAAAGACAAGAGGGTCAACGGGTCAATGTACTACTTCAGAGGAGAAGCTGATCTGTGGTGGTGTGCAGAAAAAGACAGGATGATTGAACAATCTAATTTTGGATGGAATGCACTAAAGGAAGCTATGAGGAGGAGATTTTACCCAGAGCACGTTCGGATGCAGAAATATCATGAGTTTTTGGGATTGAAGCAGCTGTCAGATGATGTGAAGACATACCACTCCAGATTTGAGGAACTGGCAAGGTTTGCATCAAATCTGGTGCCTGGCAAAGCTGCAAGGGTGCAACGATTCATTGGAGGCTTGAACTGGGGATTCCAGGAAGCCCTGAGTATAATACCGATTCATACCCTACAAGAAGCGTATGAGAAAGCTGTGAACCTGTATCGTGTGCAGCAAAGGAGGAAGGAGGCATAGTCAGGGAAGATGAGGAAATTTGAGTCAAATCGGGAAGGTGAAAGCCTGGAGAGAAGGGGAAAGTATGAAGGGAATCAGAGAGGAGGTAGGAAACCTTGGATTAAGCCAAACTACCCGAGGCAAGGGGCCAGTATGAATGATCCAAGTAAGAAGGTCAGATATTATTTATGTAAGCAGTGCTCTAGGAATCATCCAGGAGTGGACTGTGAAGGGAAGCTAGTAAGATGCTATAACTGTGGAATTTTAGGTCATAGAGCCTATGAATACAGGAGAAACAAAAAAGGTGGATTAGGATATAGTGAGTATGGTAATCAAACCGGTAACCAGAATTATAGTAGAGGCAATAACAATCAAGCCGGAGGGCAGAGAAGTGGCTACCATAGTGCAAGGAACAACACCAATGTACAGGGAGGTACCCAAGGGAAACAACAAGGCCATAGTGGAGGAACCCAAGGAGGAGGATTTAACAATCGAGGTCATATCAACGTTATAAGCAAGACCGAAGCAGAACAGAAGGGAAAAGTCATAACAGGTACCTTTTCAGTTTATGGTACCAATGCTAAAATATTGTTTGATTCTGGTGCTTCATGCTCCTTTATATCCTCGGAATTTGTGAAAAAGGTAGGAATTGCCCCAAATGTTAGCATAGAATTTAATGTCTCTACACCAACGAGAAAGATAGTTAGATATGATAAAAAGATTGAGGGAGTAAAGATGGTTATTGGGGGTTGTGAGTTTGAAACTGATGTGGTGGTATTTGGATTAAGAGATTTCGATATAATCTTAGGGATGGATTGGTTGAGTAGAAACAAAGGGCGGATAGATTGTGAGAAGGAAAGGGTGAGCCTAATGGGAAAAAGGGGGCAAAGGGTGTCACATAAAAGTGAGGGAGTTAAAGGTGAGGTAAGGTTGGTTTCATCCACGAGGTTATGGAAGGATATTAGGAGGGGAGATCAGACATACGTATGCTATGTGCAGAAGTAGGATGTTTATGCTGTAACGGCGCAAAAGACAAGCTCAGGAACCGAAAATCTACCAGTGGTGAGAGATTTTCCTAACGTCTTTCCAGAGGAGATTCCGGGCATGCCACCAGACCGAGAAGTTGTATTCACAATTGATTTGGTCCCGGGGACATCTCCAATCTCCAAACACCCATATAGGATGGCACCAAGTGAGCTGCAGGAACTGAAAAAGCAGTTAGGAGAATTGCTTAACAAGGGATACATTGGACCAAGTGTATCACCGTGGGAAGCTCCAGTACTGTTTGTTAAAAAGAAAGAAGGAAGTATGCGTCTCTGCATTGACTATTGGGAGCTGAACAATGTTACGATCAAGAACAAGTATCCACTACCAAGAATCGACGACTTGTTTGATCAGCTTCAGGGGGCAAAGGTATTCTCAAAAATTTATTTACGGTCGGATATCATTAGTTGAAAGTGGCAGACAAGGATATACCAAAAACAGCGTTTCGCACGAGGTATGGTCACTACAGTTATGCCATTTGGGTTGACCAACGCACCAGCCGTATTCATGGACTTGATGAATCGAGTTTTCAGTTCATTTTTGGATAAGTTTGTGGTGGTTTTCATCGATGACATACTTGTATATTCAAAGAGCAAGGAGGAACATGAAGATCATTTACGTCAAGTCTTACAAACTCTGCGTTGAAAGAAACTGTATGCCAAACTGACGAAATGGGAGTTTTGGTTGGAGCAAGTATCATTCCTTGGTCATGTTCTTACTTAGGATGGTATTTCAGTGGATCTGGCTAAAATACAAGCAGTAAAGGATTGGCCAAGATCTACCACTATTAGGGAGGTACGTAGTTTTCTGGGATTAGCAGGGTACTATAGGAAGTTTGTCAAGGATTTTGTGAAAATTGCTCGACCGCTTACGAACTTGATGAAGAACGTGGTACCATTTCAATGGGATGAAAAGTGTGAGGAAGCTTTCCAACAGTTAAAGGAAAGGCTGATGTCTGCACCAGTACTTGTGCTACCACGAGGCATAGAGGGATTTGAGGTATACAGTGACACATCCAAACACGGTTTAGGGTGTGTTTTAATGCAGCATGGCAAGGTAATTGCTTATGCCTCCAGGCAGCTAAAGGAATATGAAATGAGGTACCCTACCCATGACTTGGAGCTTGGTGCTATTGTTTACGCATTAAAAATTTGGAGACACTATCTGTATGGTACTTCCGGTAAAATATATACAGATCACAAAAGTTTGAAGTACATTTTCACATAAAAAGAGTTAAACATGAGACAAAGGAGATGGTTGGAGCTTATCAAGGATTACGATTTGGAAATCATGTACCACGAGGGCAAGGCAAATGTTGTGGCAGACGCATTGAGTCGTAAGAGGAGCCATATAGAAGAAGCCAACTGGATTTTACATGACGAACTAGCAAAAGACATTAAAAGGTTACAACTAGAGGTGGTGAAGCAAGGTGTGGTGGATAAAGAAATTAAGTTGTATAGTATGAGTATATCTTCTGATATGTTTAGAGATCTTAGAACATCAGCTGCAAGATGATAAGCTGGCAAATATAAGAGGAAAAGTAATGAAAAGAGAAGCACCAGACTTTTTCATACATGAAGATGGAAGCTTGAGGTTTCGAGGCAGGTGGTGTGTGCCAAACAAGGGCACAGATGTCAAGACAAGGATAATGGAAGAAGCTCATAACTCTGGGTATTCTATTCACCCAGGAGGGGATAAATTATATAAAGACATCAAAAGGTTTTATTGGTGGCCAGGCATGAAGAAAGATATAGCAGAGCATGTGGCAAAATGTTTGACATGCCAGAAAGTTAAATTTGAGCACAAGAAAACGCCAGGTATGTTACAGCCCTTAGATATACCAAGCTGGAAGTGGGACTCTATATCTATGGAATTAATAAGTGGGTTGCCAGTTACAAGAGGAGGAATGAATCAGATATGGGTGATCGTTGATAGATTAACTAAGACCGCCAGATTCATACCAATGAAGAAGACATGGACAATTGAGCAATTAGTTGATGCTTATGTCAAGAATGTCATGAAGTATCACGGAGTACCATCGAAAATCATTTCTGACTGGGAATCAAGATTTATTTCCAGATTCTGGCAAGAATTTCAAAAGAACATGGGTACTAAGCTAAACCTTAGTACAACTTACCATCCACAAACTGATGGTCAAACTGAGAGAACCATCCAGACATTAGAAGATATGATGAGAGCATGTGTGATAGATTATCAAGGGTCATGGATTGACACACTTCACTTGATTGAATTTTCCTACAACAACAGCTACCACGAAAGCATAAGGATGGCGCCATACGAAGCGTTGTATGGAAGAAAGTGTCGTACTCCATTGTGTTAGACTGATTTAGGGGAACCAATGATGGTTGGACAACAATTAACAGAGGAAATGAGTCAGCAAGTAAAAAATAAACATCAGAGAATGAAAATCCGCACAAAGTAGACAAAAATCATATGCAGACTTACATAGAAGGCCAGTAGAATTCTAGGAAGGAGACAAGGTGTTTTTAAAGGTATCACCAGCCAGAAGTGTCATACGATTTGGTAAGAAAGGCAAACTAGCTCCTAAGTATATTGGGCCTTATGATGTATTGGAAAGAATAGGTAAGTTGGCCTACAAATTGGCATTACCTATGGAGCTTGAACAAGTACATAATGTTTTCCATGTCTCTCAGTTAAAGAAGTACATTCCAGATGAGACTCATGTGCTTCAACCAGATGAGATAGAGTTAGAAACCAACTTATCTTATGTTAAGCAGCCAATCAAGATACTTGACCATAAAATAAGAGAAACCAGGGGAAAATCATTATAGTTGGTAAAAGTGTTGTGGAATCATCATGGGATCCAAGAAGCTACCTGGGAGTTGGAGGGTAAAATGAGGACACAACACCCACACCTATTTGACTAAGGTTAGTTATGAAGTTTCGGGGAAAACGTTTTTTAAGGAGGGGAGAGCGTAAGGTAAATTGGGGTAGAAACAACTAGTTTTAGTTTGAATATGACTAGAACTAGTACACTAGATGCTTGATTCTATGTGATCGACTGTTTGTTGTCATATGGTTGGTATGATTTATCATCCTGCACGTAGATGTTAGGGTAGGTTATTGCCCTGTGAGAACCATTATCTCATGTGAACTATAGAATCACTTACAGCTGGATAACAGTTCTCAATGGTTTAGTTGAGTTTTTGTGATGTTGCTGAATCATTTAAGGTTAAGGAGCTTCGAGGACGAAGCTATATTTAAGGAGGGGAGAATGAAACACCCGATAAAGCCATAGCTCTAATGATACACCTTTCGTCGTTACTTACTGTGAATTACATGTACAAGTTGTCAGTTACTATGAATGAGCATGAATTTACTGTGAATCAATTTATTTATAATTTACTTGGAGTTAATTGTACATTGGGATTCGGTTGTGACCCTGAGTGTTAGGACCATATAGATGTATTTATAGGACTTCTAGACATTATAGTAATCATGCTACCTTCCATAGATGTCATTGGACTCCAATTTGTGCAGGTAGAAATTTCTAATATGTACAATGTTGATTGTGCATGTAATGGCTAGTTAGTTTTATCCTCTCTTTATTCCTATTATAACCTAAGGTATTTAGCTAAAATATTATCCAATGTATCATGTTATTAGTAGACCAAATGAGGCCTTAAAATGGACAAAAAAGGGGGGCCAAAACCAGCCCTTATATTAGCGTGAGTTATTACATGTTCCAACATGTATTTTGGTTTTGTCACACGTTAAATTAAAAATTAATTAACTATTTTGTCTTATGTGGGTATAATATTATTATAATCTTTTGAATAGCCTAGCCAAACCGATTTTGTTGGGGTAGTAGCCGGAAGTTACGTACATGTTTAAAAAACATTCAGCACTGATAATCTACTATGGTGACATGTATGGCTTCTTAATTATCTTTGTCTTTTTTTGATGATTACACTTCTAACCTTATCTCTAGCTTAAACCATCGATTTCCCTTGGCTTGTTAAGGGGGGGGGGGGGAGTTCGTGTCACTACTTAATACAATCAGCAAGGAAGAGCCAATAGAATTGGAGAACTATACGTACTACATGTCATGTTTTCATTAGCTACTTTGTTAAGTAATCATTTCCCTTGCTCTCTATATATATATCAACTCACTTACTGAATTCTTTTCACTCACGTAAGCCACTCTCCTGCTCTCTCACTCACGTAAGTTCCTGCATTAAAAGAGAGAATTAAGTTAGAAGTAAAACAACACTGAAAGAAGACGAAAAAACGTTGGTTTGCTGCTGCTGTGCCGCTGCTATTGTGCGCAAGCTTGGGGAGGGAAACCAGACCAGGTGCTGAGGGAATTAAAGAGGAAGAAGGTGGGATCTTTAGATGTAACTTCCTAGAAAAAATTAACAAGAAATGGCAAGGGGAAACCAGGTAATTTCCATGTACAACAAAGAGAGCAAAACAGAATTTTAGTTGCTGCATTTCTTCGGTTTTAAGGCTATTTGTTCTGGCTTGATTTTCTTGGGTTGTTAGGCGAAGTTCTTGATGAGTTTTAGAGGCTAAACTCACCTATATATATCTGGTGAAATTCGTGGCTAAGTGGAAGATACAAGATAGGTATGCTAGAACAAGTTAGGAGTGACAAAAAAGAAATTGCTATGTATCCCTTGTTGTGGCCAATTTTGGATGAGGTTGTTATGATCTAAATTTGTGTGATTTAGAGATAATTGAATTTAATGTAGGGTATATAAGGTTATGTGATCTATTGAATTAATTTGGTATCACAGCTTAGTTACAATAAATTGTCAAAGGAAAGGAAATTAACCGTTGTTCGGTTTTCTATTGCTCTAGTGTGTGTTGGTTGTGTTAAGTTCTTGGGTGTTGGTTCCCCTTGATTTAATGACGGGATTTATCTTGTATGTAGTGGCTAATTAGTTAAGGAAAGATGGGTAGATCCTCAGAATAAACTACCTTGGAAAATATACTGAATGTATAATCGTATTATTGTCGTTGTTACTGGCCGAAAATGGTGTGCGGTATGGGATTGATTTTCTTGTGTTTTTGTGATCATTAGGACTTATAAATATATGTGAGGATGATTGACCACATGGCTGATTAACTTGCTGATTCTGAGCACACAAAAAGCACAATGGGTTTTACTGTGAAATTAATGTTTACTGTGAATTTTTATTCTAACCAGTGATTGTTGGACTTATTGTTCGAGTGTTGTGTGATGAATGAACTTTTGCCTATTGATGTGGTAGTGTGATATGTGGCAAGGTTCTGCCTAAGGTTGTGTGATATGCTATTGGAGTTGCGCCTACCAATGTATTGGGGTCTTTTAATATTGCTCCTACCAACGTATTGGAGCTAAGCCATCATGATCTACTCTATGGGCTAATGACCTTCAGAGGGTGTGCACACTTAAGGACATGGGGTGAGGTGGTGAATATTATCCGAGGGTTCGAGAGTCATTGTGCTCTATGTCGAAAGACCGATTGCCCGAGGACCTATGGAAAAGAGCTATGATAAAGAGTTTCGTTCCTATGGTGTATACTGACCTTGGTTGTGTTAATTCTGTTATCCTTGCTGTTATGCTTAATTAATGCTTAAAGTTTTACAAGATAAAATGTATTTTACAAGTTGTGGTGGGAGTTACTCAATTTCACTAATTTTATTTGCAACCGCTTTGTGTGTATATATGGATTTATGGTTGCAGGATGAATTCTTTGGTGAAATAATGTGGCATGAGGACACTATACATGATATAATATATGTATGTGCTTTACACTTATTGCAAAGAGTTAGGGCCTGGGATAATGGAAGTCACCTATGAAGAATGGATTCAGAGTGTTCGTGGCTTTAGGCATGCGGAGTTTGTGAGAAGCCAAATCACAACTCACGTAGCTTAAACTTTCATAAAATACTCAAAAGAAAATTAGTGAACAATGTTGTAACGTAACCCTTTTGACACCCCTTTTATATTTTGGTTGTAAATAGTGACTTGACAGCTAACATAGGAGTTAGCAAGGAAAGGGGTTTGTTGTATAAGGTGTAAGTGGCGAAGATGGTTATTGTTTTGAAGCTTGTAGAGATTGCTATTGTAGGTTGGTGGTGAGTTAGAGTGTAGTGGAAGTTTGTAGCCTATGAATCTGCTATTAGGTAGTAGATGTGACAGTAGCCCCGGTTTGTATTTTGGTAAACTTTTGCTGCAATATATATATTATGTTTAAAAAAAAGGGTGTAGATTCTGGGTTTAACCGGGGTGTTACACCCACACCATGGGACGAAGGGGATATGTGGGCAGCGTCGATCGGTGGAAAGAATCTGGTTTGCTGAGTTCGGTTCTGCCTTAGGGAGCGCAGAAGGGTTCTCTCGATCTCTGGAATGTAACCACAGTGTGATTATTAATATTTTCTGGAGGCTGTTTGACCTGGTAAAAGGCATTCACCACTCAAAACAGAGAAAAGAACTCGTTATATGAGAAAATAAAATGTTAGGAATTAGATGACAGAAATTTAATGTTAGTAGTTAGAGACAATGGAAAGAAATGACAGAAAATTGAAAAGACAATGGAAATTAAATGACAGAAAATTAAAGTTAGTAGTTAGTATACTGGAAATTAAAGTTAGTAGTTAGCATACTGGAAATTTGAAGGACAATGGAAATTAAATGACAATAATATTAAGATGTCAGAAGTTAGATGTCCAAAGTCAGATGTCCGAAGTTCGAAGTCAGATGTCCAAAGTCAAATGTCCGAGGTCAGATGTCCGAAATTAGATTAACAACAAAATAATATTAACAGATTATTATATTATAACAGGTGAATTAACCGGGGCTTAGGGACTAGAATAAATCAAGTCCCCGGCAACGGCTCCATTTTGCAGACGTGTTATCGTGAGTGGTTAGGACTGGTGTAATTAAAATAAAAAGAAAATAAATTAAAACTCAAAATAAACATCGGGCTGCAAACAAATCCCAGTCGTGGTAGTATAGTAAAGTGTAAGCGACCGGATATCGAACCGTGGGACTTATAGTGAAATAAGTGGTACCTAAGCTTGTCAAAAAAGGGGGTAGTTAATTGACTGTTTCTGAAAAATAAATAGCAGATAAGATAACTGAGTGAAGATAATTAAATGGAACTCCGGTCAGTTTTATATAATCTGTTATTATCTTAAGCTAAGTCAGACTCAATACTCGTTTACCAGAAAATGCTCGGTCTAATCCAGATTCGAGCAAAGCTTATGTAAACGGACATTAAACGCGAGGAATTGTGATTGCATCTGAAAATACTAACTTATTAAATCATAATAAACTTTCTCCAGATTTACGGCTTTTAACCTGTATACTTATCACCGGTCTGATCAAAATAGACTTTGTAAAGCATTTTAATAAATTCGTGAAATTTTTAAAAAGGCGAGAGATAAACTTTAATTGTAATAAACTGTATTTATTTTAACCGGTAGAAATATAGATTACACAACTAAACAAACCATAATTTAACCTTCGCCCGGAGTAAATCCTCCTTAGCCTGACATATTAACTGGTAATAAGTCAGACAGAGGTTGGACGTAATATTAATACGGAGGTGTGGATGGTGAATGGAGAAATGAAGAGAACGAAGAGTGGAGCGTGTACGTAGGATATTATATGTGGAATGAGTGATTTGGAGTGTTTGAGTTCTGGGAAATCGAGTGTGTGTTGTGGTGTACGGGTGTAACACCCCAACTAGCAACAAAACCTTAACATTAAGCTGCAGCGGAAAAATACACATCATCACATAACTTAACTCATTGGTGTTACACGCCGTTAGCCACCCACGTGGCTAAAAGGCTAACATACTTACATCGTACCGGTCTGATGGACTAAACTCCCGAGCAACTACACATTATTCCCGTTCCATGACCAACAATCATTATACACTTACATTACAACTATACCGTGTATTTACAAACTAATGCCGATAACGATTTCGGTCTTACTACACCTACAATACATTCTCAATTTGAATGACCACCTATGTACAACAACTACCCGTCCTACTCTCGAACGGCTTGCAGCTCCTTCGTACCTGTAGAGTAATGGGGGCCCCCAAAGGGGGTCAGCACCTTTGCTGGTATGGTAATCCCGCAGCCCGCATGCTACCGGGCCACGCACAACTATTTGTCGTCTTAGCATGCGGTTGATTATATTAATCATGCATGAACATTATAAACACACAACATACAACATTCCCCAAATATTGGGTTCAATAACAGACATTACATTTATGCTTAACAGATCACTCGTGAGTACTTCAACCCTAGAGTATTTCTCCTCTAATGGAGCTATTTCCTTAATAGACGACATTTACCCGCTATCGGGTTAGCCTTAACGTCTCTTGTTATAACTGGGATTCATATCCATGATCCACACGTTTCACTTTTAAACATCATATAACATCACATCGTAATTAACATTATAGTACATCAACAACACATAACATAACGGGTACGGATCTCTTAGGAACCGACCCAAACATGGTTAGTTAACTTGGAGCCTAGAGAATGAATACACCCTCATGATCAGCTCTTTACATTCCTCATTACCGTCCTGTTAGTCGGACGAGTAACTTAACATAAAGAAGGATCGGATTTGGTGATCCGAACTCAACATACATAATCCCCAAAAGACGTGAGTCAAGAGCCTTGGTTAAGCTCAGGGGTGATTGAAGACCAATGAAGGAAAACAACCATCAGAATGAAAGTTGAAGAAACTGTATACAGCAACTCCCAAACACCGCGAGACCGGAACGACCGGATTCCTCACTCCCCCCATAATATATATATATACACAGATAAAGACTCCGCTGTGGAATCTAACACATCAATACACTATGTAGTATCACAACTGAGTTAGACACATAAATGAGGTTCTCACAATTACAACAACAACATTCACAACATCACACAACGAACTCACACATAGCCGTGGTTAGAACGTCCCCGTGGTTCGGGTCGTTGAATCCGAATACCGATCTCTTATGTGATCCTAGACATAGTTAACTAAGGTTTAACACTTTCGAGGTTAACGGTATCAGAACTAGGTGCGCCACATATATGAATTACTATAAACTCATTACATGCTTTATCTTGCAAGGTGGCAAACACACAGAAAAACACTTTGGCATACAAGCCGGTTTAATCCGGTAGGACACAGGTTGCAAGAAAACCATACCTGTCACCGAAGATGCACTCTAACGTGCCATCACATGTTCCTCGAAACTCTTTGTACACTGGTAACATTATAACTATTTTAATTAACATTGGGGTAACATAATTATTTAACGACTAATGCGCCCTTGATTAGCCCCGCTCGGTAGTTTCATAACTTTACATTTTTATTACAACTTTTCACCACTCAATTACTATTATAACTTACTTAACATGTCCTTAACAACCTTATAACATCATCATATATTAATCCCAATGATTGGGCATCATTTCCTACCCTTAAATAATATTTTTGGTCAAAATTATACTGTGTCCGAACTTGTGTCCGGGCTTGGAAGTTCGGACGCAAGTCGAGACACAAAAGGTGTGAACACTGACGATTGTCTGAACTTGTGTCCGAGCTTTGAAGTTTTGACACAAGCCGAGGCAAAACCAAGGAAGATTTTAACCTGTCCGAACTTGTGTCCGAGCTTTGAAGTTCGGACACAAGCCGAGGCAAAAACTGAAGAAAACTTACAGACGTCCGAATTTGTGTCCGGACATCTAAGGTCAGACACAAGTCGAGACTAAATAGCCTGGGAAAATTTTTCGAGTGTCCGAACTTCCAAGTTCGGACGGAAGTTCGGACACCACTGAAACTTGGAAAATTTACAAAACAACGGGGCACGTCCGAACTTCCATGTCCGGACGGAAGTTCGGGCATACCTAAAAACTAGTTAAAAGGGGTGTTTTCATTCCAGAATTGCTCCTCTAACAAACTTACACTTACTCCATGTTTCACAAGTCATAAACAACCATTCCTTTCCACCTTAATCATCCCAAATCAACACCTAAATCTCCTCAAAACTAAACCATCATCAACGCCTTTTTCATCCAAAATTTACCATAATTCCCTCATCATCTTACAATTCATCCTCATCAATTTTCATCAAAACACAACCTCTACCATCCTAATCTAGCCACACCCCTTTCAAGGGTCCTAACAGCACATAACCAATCCTTGAATCTCATCAACAACAACAATATCACCATAAACTCCATAAACATAATACCAATAACAAACTTAACACAATTGGCTCTTAAGGCCTTCAACTCAACATTAATTCACAAACCTATCCAACAACAACTAAACACATTACAACACCGATTTCAATTCCACAATTTGGGTTCATTAATTGTTTACCCAGCCCAAACACTTAAACAATTCATAACAAGGTTTAAGGTAGTTTTCTTACCTTAATTTTACAAGCTTCCTTAATTCACCTCTTGCTCCACATCTTCTCCCAAAATCAATTAAGAGGGTATGGAGTTTCCAAACTCCATCCCAACATCCATGAACACCAAACATACACAATTAATCATCTAAACCCTTAGAAACTCAATTAAATCAAAGGGCTAGAATTAGGGTTTACCTCTTGAAGTTTTTAAGAGGGATCTTCTCCCTTGAATCAAGAAGGTATTACTCCACCATTGAAGAGTCAATTTGGAGCTCAAGAACAAGAAGAAAACAAGGTATCAAAATGGTGAAAAAATTGCTTACACCAAGAGATGAAAGGAAAATGAGTTTTTCTTGGGAATCTTTACCTTAGAAGGAAGAGGAGACTACAAGCTTCTCATTGGTGCCATTTCTCCTCAAATGGTGAAAACCCATGGAGATGAAACCCATCCTTTTGAAATTCTGAAAAGAGGGAAAGGTAGAGGATGATGAGAGGAAGAAGAATATGTTTTGTTTTTGATTTGGAGCTCACATGGAGCTTGGGAGGAAGAGGAATGGAGGAAGCCATTGTTGGCATGGGTTGGAGAGTTCCATCGCAGAGAGGGAGGAAGGAGAAACCGGTGGAGGAGGAAGGAAGAGAGGAAAGAGAGGAAGAGAGAGAGAGGAAAAGGAAAATAAGGAAAGAGAGAGAGAGTGTGTGGGGATATGTGCCCCTTTGTTTTTTAGCTCTCTTGACTTAATTAATTAGTTACTATTCATGTGTGGGTGAGCTGTTTATATTAATAAAACCGGCCCACTGTTATAAACACGCGCTGGAGCGTTTTTCGTTTTTTAACAGAAAACGCTCGTTTATTTACCCGTTTAGTACTATTCAATAACCGGACCGTTTTCCGGAATTTCCCTCATTCTTTTAATTTTAATGGTTATTAACCTCCCATTAATGTTTAATTATTGTTACAAATCAACTATTATTTACAGGGTCGCTTAACTGTTTAAAGTCTTTTCGGGTTTTCTCGAAAAAAACGCGTTTTAAGACTCCGTTAGCGTTTTAACGCATTGTTTGGATCCGTTTTCTTCCGGGATTTTTTCCCTCATGTTCTTAGTGTGTAATTAGGGTATAAAATATATTTATAACTCTTAGAAGGTTATGTACCTCCTAAAATAATTAAATACGTATTTCTTTTCCTTTTTGGTTTTTCATTTCTTCACCAATGATCTTAAGGACTTAATTAGCCTTAGAGAACTATATTGTCTAATTAATTAACACATTAAGGTTTGGGGTATTTCAATCTACCCCCCTTAAAAGAACTTCGTCCTCGAAGTTCACACTCCCCACACACCATCGGTTAGAACACGGGGATTACTTGTAACATAAAACTTCATAGCAACACATTTACATTATGGCCTCGGACTTAACGGTCCGGGTACATATACACATCCATACATACACCTACTTACATGGTAATCTCGGACTTGATGGTCCGGCTACCTTATCCACATTGTTCCAACATAACAATCCCTTAGACTCTTAGGTCTGGGTAACATAACAACATTTGGACTCGTAGGTCCTGATAACATAACATTCTTTAGACACATGGGTCTTGATAACATAACATCACTTAGACACTTAGGTCCTGATAATATAACAACCTTTAGACACATAGGTCTAGGTAACATAACACTTTCGGAACTTAGCCACTTTAGGACTCAAGGTCAAAATAATAATTATTACATATACCACACAACATGTCTTAGCATGTACATCAACCAGAAATTCCTTTTACATACACTGTGCTCCCGCAGAACTCGGTCGCGATGGACACATATTGTCCCCGTTCCCTTGGGAGATCAAAACATTCTCATATATTTTCAAAATATACTTCTCATGTCACCGGTCCGAAGACAAAGGCTCGTACGTCCTCAGCTCGTGAGCAAGTAATACGAAAATATTGTTTGTACGGTTTAGTAGAAGAGAATCCTCTATTCAAAATATCAATCGAAGTTTTGACAACACCAACTGGAAATTTGAAAACTCAATTTAAAATTCTTTTGAAAACTCAATACAACTCCAAGTCCAATTTATGCTCTTTGCATCTTCCCTTAGCGTGGTTATTTGTGACCACTTATAGGGAGTTTTAAGAATCATCCAACCCTAATGTGATCAGCATCAGTGTTGAACTATCCTTCCACTCCAATTTGTGTTCGGTTTCCCTTGATCGCATGCAAATCAAGTTCCACCTCCCACTTCAATTTTTCAACAGCAACTAATTCAACATGTGCCATTTCTATCTTTTAATCCTTCTAGTCATAAACATACGTCTCCAAGGGATAGAACTCCGTCTATCAATCATCTTCCAGATTTATTTTAAATCAAGTTACCTAGGGAATTTAATTCTTACTAGGTTTTATATCGGTTTCATACATCCTCATAAATCACAACATGTATATATACACACATCGATATATATTTTTAATCAAAATATAATACACAATATTACATTTGGTATCATATAAACATCTACTGTCGGGGTTTAGTTCCCCGGGATTTTTTCTACTCCCTTATACTTATACTTTCACACACATCCGTTGACACAATAAACACACTTATCACAATGGTATTCGCATCTTCTGTGCGTAATTACCATAATTACACCATGAATGAATGCGTATGTTTATGTAATACGCGCACCAATCATCAAACAAATCATTTTGTGCTATGCACACCATAGTTCACGTACACTTGTACGGTAAAACACACTAAGCGGTCTTGCGCTATACCCCCCTTAAAAGGGATTACGCCCACGTAATCAATTACTTAATATTGGTTTGTAATATGCTACCGTCGTGAAGTGTTTTATCTCCACGCGGTTTATTATACACTGAGTTCTGGTTGAGGATCTTAGCCATATTGGCGGTTTAGTCCTTAACCAATAATTCTCACTAGAGCTTATTTTAGCCCTTGACTGGTTTCGATTCTGGCCTGTGAGGCTATAGGCGTTAATAATTAGCCATCCACTCATGTTCACTACACACATTTAACACTTGAATTGCTGGCTCACTACTTTCTGCTGCGCAACTCCTGATAACTTAGAGCTTAGTTTGCCCATACATTATTCTTACCGTATTGTACATCTCCGATTATCACCATCATCTTGGTAATAACGGTTTCTCAACCGACGTGTGGTATTTCTTACCGTGAACGAATTCGGTGAGTTACAAAACTTACTATCCATTTCCATGATAATTACTATATTTCACACTGATTTACTTAATTTCTTCCGACTTACCGTCGGTTATGTTTGAGCTACTGCCTATTGTGGAGTACTCTGTTGGTTATTCCCAACACTTGAGGTATATTCCATACCGATGTTTAATAATCGTGTCACTGTAGTCACTTATGTCAACCAAGTACCCTTTGATTGGTACTACCGTGCTTATCTTATGCATCGGTTTTATCACATCATAAGTCTTGTTCTTCTATCACACTCAACATTTCCCAAACTTCCTTGCTATCTCACTCGATCATTACCGCGCAAGTGCAATACCAAAACACTCAGTCATACAGAGTGCAGAGGCGTAAACTCTTGACAGTAAATCTCTTATGCGATTGCTATAGGAATTTATACTGTGTTTCTTATCGCATAGCATCAACTACTGGCTTATTGCTCAGTCTGTGTATCATCACTTACTTGTATATCCATTGAGTTTCACCCATAACTGGTCTTATTTCCACATTACTATTTAACAATACTTACGCAACGGTCGCCTACTGCGCACCGTGCGGTTACTCATTGTATAACCGTAACTTATACTGCATCCGCTATTATATTAGCTTCCGCCATTACACTGTGTCTCGCCACTTATTTGGCTGATAGCTGAATACGCTATTTTTTTGAATCTTTATGCTCCTTGAGCGTTGTTCATTACACATTTAGCATCCCTCACCTATGGTGGTTGCTATTTAACTTATCACTCTTTCAGTCTCTACAACTGGTACAAGCACTTTTTCCATTTGATTTCTTCCTACTCACATTATTCTTGGGTAATGACAACATGGTCAACTCTTAACACATTCCCTGAACTTAGTTACATAACTAATAACTACCGCTGTTGCGGTTTCACTTATCACGAGGTATCCCCACTCTTGAAGCAGTGGTTCGTTATCCGCTTTACATACTTATATAACATAAACTTTCGTAATCGACAACATTTCCTTAACACATTTCACTTGTGGCTTATAAGCCCTATTGCCTCGAGCTCTGCTCATTGTAGGCTGTTCACACACATCTACTTCTCCGTACATTCCTTCAAGGATGTTAGACTTTGTCCTGACGACTTATGCTTACGCTGGGTGTTGGTCTTAACCCTTGCGTTTCTGTCTTGTTATCTCATTCAACTATTGTTGATCCAACCCCCCTTTTAAGGATAGTTCCCAGGTGTTACTAGGTTATGCCACTACATCTGGCTCGTACTTGTGAGTACGTTTAATTAACTACGTTGCCTTACTGCTTGGCTGGTTAATTATTCTCTCCAGTGAGGTTGTTATCCCTCTAGCAATCTAAGTGATCATCTCGGGAGTCTCATCCCGATCATTGCACATTAACATGTCTATCGTAGGCATCTGCCTCACCATACGTAGGCTGGGTACTTATTCCAGCTATATGTTTCGTCCTTCAGGTTCCTTATGACATATTCTATGTCTTTACTTACTAACCAGTGCACTTCGCACTTGTTCACCTTTGAACATTTCCTTAAGGTAAACTTACTAATTCCTTTAGTCTTCCTTAACTTAACTGGGTTCCTTTACTTCAACCACTCGATGGTACTCCATTGCTCTTGCTTGACTTTTACTTCGGACCGTAGTATGGAGTCGACTACTTCCCGTGTTCCAGGCTCCACTCGTATACATACGTGGGGTACCCTGCTGATACATTGCTACTTACCCGATTAACCTTTAAGAAGGTTGTCAGGCCCACAAGCTCCTATCGGAGTGCGGCGCGTCCCACATTACTGTTGGTACACTCGTAGTGTCCGTCACACGCCTAGGTGAAGTATTCTGTTGCCAACTTTTCTTATATTATCCTGTGATAATATGCATTCCGTGCTTCCCGAACTTAATCAAGGGAGAAGTTATCCACTGTTGTATTTATGAACTCAATCCATTCCCTCGGGTTGTTACCCTTGGGTTTACCGGTTTCCATCCGGTTATTTTGAAAGTAACTGGGTAAACTTACCTACCATGTGGCGCTGAGGCCGGTGTAGGTCTTCTGGTTTGGTTTAGAAGAGAGTTGGAACTAAAATGGTTTTGAAAGAATTTGGTTTTGAAAACGGTTTTGAAAATGAATTTAAGTTGAAAGAAAAATTTCTTGGTTCCACAACGTTTCTTGCCTTATCCAAGTCTAGCTTCTTGCTGGCTGGCGTATTTCCAATTACAGAGGTCAGGCTATCAAGCCCTTCCACGGTTATGATAATCCCACTTAACTTCATGGTACTTTACTAAGTACCGGTAGTTGTTTAAAATTTCCCGTACAGCCTTGTTATAGCAGCACTTGCCATGGCAAGTGCGCCATGCAATCTGGTTATCGGTTCAACACACACTGGTTGCGGTACTGTTTTCGCCCGCTCTAACATCTGTGGCCATGCTGGCCCTTGCTTGATCTTGCAGCTTAACAATAAATTTTCTGGGTACTTCTCACTGTCTTCACATGATAACCATTAACTAGGGTGCTTCCCATTCTGGGAGACCCCCCTTTTCTTATATTATATACCCTTCTCGTACTACGTTATAGTTCCTTGATCGTTGATATACCGTCGGTGTATTAGTTAACATTGAAGTCCCGTAGACACTCGTCCCGGGTTTCATTACTTCACTTCTTGCCTGTTGCACAGTTGGTGCGTTGCAAGCTGGTTGTCCTCGACTGCTTCGCATGTCGACCCAGGGTGTCGGAAATTCCATTCTCTTTTGCATAAGGTTCTACACTTTCGCTACCTCATGTGGCAGACATTGTCAAAATGGAGGCCGTCTTCGGGATTCATACCTTTCGAAATCTATCGTAAAACAGGTTCTCCGTACTTACAGAGGTAAATATCGACTGCCGGATCGGGTTTTTCCGAGTAGGAGATGACTTTCATCTCTCTGGCGTTCTTTCCCAAGTTATAAAACAGGGATTGTGGAGGGCGGGATGGATACTGTAGGTATCCAGTACACACTGGTATTTCCCTAACTAGTGTACTTCTCACGCTATCACTCAACCCTTAACCCATATGTACTAACATCCTAACTCGGTACTTCCTAGGCTCGGTATTTCAGTCATCAGAGCGATACTTCGCTCTGATACCACTTTTTGTAACACCCCAACTAGCAACAAAACCTTAACATTAAGCTGCAGCGGAAAAATACACATCATCACATAACTTAACTCATTGGTGTTACACGCCGTTAGCCACCCACGTGGCTAACAAGGCTAACATACTTACATCGTACCGGTCTGATGGACTAAACTCCCGAGCAACTACACATTATTCCCGTTCCATGACCAACAATCATTATACACTTACATTACAACTGTACCGTGTATTTACAAACTAATGCCGATAACGATTTCGGTCTTACTACACCTACAATACATTCTCAATTTGAATGACCACCTATGTACAACAACTACCCGTCCTACTCTCGAACGGCTTGCAGCTCCTTCGTACCTGTAGAGTAATGGGGGCCCCCAAGGGGGTCAGCACCTTTGCTGGTATGGTAATCCCGCAGCCCGCATGCTACCGGGCCACGCACAACTATTTGTCGTCTTAGCATGCGGTTGATTATATTTAAATCATGCATGAACATTATAAACACACAACATACAACATTCCCCAAATATTGGGTTCAATAACAGACATTACATTTATGCTTAACAGATCACTCGCTGAGTACTTCAACCCTAGAGTATTTCTCCTCTAATGGAGCTATTTCCTTAATAGACGACATTTACCCGCTATCGGGTTAGCCTAAACGTCTCTTGTTATAACTGGGATTCATATCCATGATCCACACGTTTCACTTTTAAACATCATATAACATCACATCGTAATTAACATTATAGTACATCAACAACACATAACATAACGGGTACGGATCTCTTAGGAACCGACCCAAACATGGTTAGTTAACTTGGAGCCTAGAGAATGAATACACCCTCATGATCAGCTCTTTACATTCCTCATTACCGTCCTGTTAGTCGGACGAGTAACTTAACATAAAGAAGGATCGGATTTGGTGATCCGAACTCAACATACATAATCCCCAAAAGACGTGAGTCAAGAGCCTTGGTTAAGCTCAGGGGAGATTGAAGACCAATGAAGGAAAACAACCAACAGAATGAAAGTTGAAGAAACTGTATACATCAACTCCCAACACCGCGCGACCGGAACGACCGGATTCCTCACTCCCCCCATATATATATATTACACAGATAAAGACTCCGCTGTGGAATCTAACACATCAATACACTATGTAGTATCACAACTGAGTTAGACACACAAATGATGTTCTCACAATTACAACAACAACATTCACAACATCACACAACGAACTCACACATAGCCGTGGTTAGAACGTCCCCGTGGTTCGGGTCGTTGAATCCGAATACCGATCTCTTATGTGATCCTAGACATAGTTAACTAAGGTTTAACACTTTCGAGGTTAACGGTATCAGAACTAGGTGCGCCACATATATGAATTACTATAAACTCATTACATGCTTTATCTTGCAAGGTGGCAAACACACAGAAAAACACATTGGCATACAAGCCGGTGTAATCCGGTAGGACACAGGTTGCAAGAAAACCATACCTGTCACCGAAGATGCACTCTAACGTGCCATCACATGTTCCTCGAAACTCTTTGTACAACTGGTAACATTATAACTATTTTTAATTAACATTGGGGTAACATAATTATTTAACGACTAATGCGCCCTTGATTAGCCCCGTTCGGTAGTTTCATAACTTTACATTTTTATTACAACTTTTCACAACTCAATTACTATTATAACTTACTTAACATGTCCTTAACATCCTTATAAATCATCATATATTAATCCCAATGATTGGGCATCATTTCCTACCCTTAAATAAAATTTTTGGTCAAAATTATACTGTGTCCAAACTTGTGTCCGGGCTTGGAAGTTCGGACGCAAGTCGACACAAAAGGGGTGAACACTGACGATTGTCCGAACTTGTGTCCGAGCTTTGAAGTTCGGACACAAGCCGAGGCAAAACCAAGGAAGATTTTAACCTGTCCGAACTTGTGTCGAGCTTTGAAGTTCGGACACAAGCCGAGGCAAAAACTGAAGAAAACTTACAGACGTCCGAACTTGTGTCCGGACATCTAAGGTCAGACACAAGTCGAGACTAAATAGCCTGGGAAAATTTTTCGAGTGTCCGAACTTCCAAGTTCGGACGGAAGTTCGGACACCACTGAAACTCGGAAAATTTACAAAACAACGGGGTACGTCCGAACTTCCATGTCCGGACGGAAGTTCGGACATACCTAAAAACTGAGTTAAAAGGGGTGTTTTCATTCCAGAATTGCTCCTCTAACAAACTTACACTTACTCCATGTTTCACAAGTCATAAACAACCATTCCTTTCCACCTTAATCATCCCAAATCAACACCTAAATCCCCTCAAACACTAAACCATCATCAACACTCCTTTTTCATCCAAAATTTGCCATAACTTCCCTCATCATGTTTACATATTCATCCTCATCAATTTTCATCAAAACACAACCTCTACCATCCTAATCTAGCCACACCCCTTTCAAGGGTCCTAACAGCACATAACCAATCCTTGAATCTCATCAACAACAACAATATCACCATAAACTCCATAAACATAATACCAATAACAAACTTAACACAATTGGCTCTTAAGGCCTTCAACTCAAAATTAATTCACAAACCTCTCCAACAACAACTAAACACATTACAACACCGATTTCAATTCCACAATTTGGGTTCATTAATTGTTTACCCATCTCAAACACTTAAACAATTCATAACAAGGTTTAAGGTAGTTTTCTTACCTTAATTTTACAAGCTTCCTTAATTCACCTCTTGCTCCACATATTCTCCCAAAATCAATTAAGAGGGTATGGAGTTTCCAAACTCCATCCCAACATCCATGAACACCAAACATACACAATTAATCATCTAAACCCTTAGAAACTCAATTAAATCAAAGGGCTAGAATTAGGGTTTACCTCTTGAAGTTTTTAAGAGGGATCTTCTCCCTTGAATCAAGAAGGTATTACTCCACCATTGAAGAGTCAATTTGGAGCTCAAGAACAAGAAGAAAACAAGGTATCAAAATGGTGAAAAAATTGATTACACCAAGAGATGAAAGGAAAATGAGTTTTTCTTGGGAATCTTTACCTTAGAAGGAAGAGGAGACTACAAGCTTCTCATTGGTGCCATTTTCTCCTCAAATGGTGAAAACCCATGGAGATGAAACCCATCCTTTTGAAATTCCGAAAAGAGGGAAAGGTAGAGGATGATGAGAGGAAGAAGAATATGTGTTTTGTTTTTGATTTGGAGCTCACATGGAGCTTGGGGATGAAGAGGAATGGAGGAAGCCATTGTTGGCTTGGGTTGGAGAGTTCCATCGCAGAGAGGGAGGAAGGAGAAACCGGTGGAGGAGGAAGAGAGGAAAGAGAGGAAGAGAGAGAGAGGAAAAGGAAAATAAGGAAAGAGAGAGAGAGTGTGTGGGGATATATGTGCCCCTTTGTTATTTTAGCTCTCTTGACTTAATTAATTAGTTAACTAGTCATGTGTGGGTGAGCTGTTTATATTAATAAAACCGGCCCACTGTTATAAACACGCTGGAGCGTTTTTCGTTTTTTAACAGAAAACGCTCGTTTATTTACCCGGTTTAGTACTATTCACTAACCGGGACCGTTTTCCGGAATTTCCTCATTCTTTTAATTTTAATGGTTATTAACCTCCCATTAATGTTTAATTATTGTTACAAAATCAACTATTATTTTTACGGGGTCGTTTAACTGTTTAAAGTCGCGTTTTCGGGTTTTCTCGAAAAAAACGCGTTTTAAGACTCCGTTAGCGTTTTAACGCATTGTTTGGATCCGTTTTCTTCCGGGATTTTTCCCTCATGTTCTTAGTGTGTAATTAGGGTATAAAATATATTTATAACTCTTACGAAGGTTATGTACCTCCTAAAATAATTAAATACGTATTTTCTTTTCCTTTTTGGTTTTTCATTTCTTCACCAATGATCTTAAGGACTTAATTAGCCTTAGAGAACTATAATTGTCTAATTAATTAACACATTAAGGTTTGGGGTATTTCAACGGGAGAGAATGAATGGAAGCGAATGGTATAATGTGGTGAGCGATGGTCTGATTTTCTGGTTTTCTCCGTACGCCTGTTTAAGGTTGCAGGTGCTGGGTTTATATAGAGGAAGGGAAGAGGCAGATCTGGAGTGAAAGAATTGATTGCAGATTGATTGTACATTGATTGCTCATTAATTGCAGAGGACAGAGCTGGAGACAGACGCGTGAGTGAATTAAGGTAGGCGCTGCTCGGAGTAGATGGATATGGCAGAAGCAAGTTGCAGACAGTGGGCGAAGAAGAAAACTGTCGCGTCTGAATTTAGTCACGTCCGCCCCTGTGTCCGCCTGTTATTATGCGGACGTGACCATGTCCTCCTGTGTGTCCGCCTTCTTGTCCGCCCCTGATTAGGCGGACGTCTCTGTCCTCTGTCCAGCCCCTGTCCGCCTTGTTCTATGCGGACACAAATGGAGTTCGTGTGTTGTCCGCCTTCTTGTCCGTCCCTGATTAGGCGGACGTCTCTGTCCTCTGTCCAGCCCCTGTCCGCCTTGTTCTATGCGGACACAAATGGAGTCCGTGTGTTGTCCGCCTCTGGTTATGCGGACACACCTTGTCCTATCCGCCTTGTTCTATGCGGACACAGGGGCGGACACAAGTTTTTGACTTATTTTCTTCTACGAACTTTGACCGGCTCTAGATTCTTCGTTTGGACTCCGTTTTTCAAGCCGTTTGCGCCTATGCGTTCGTATCCTTGTCTACTTTGCTCCCAGCTTGGTTTTCCTCATGTTTAACCAATAAATTTGTGAGATAATAATAAAACAAAACTAGAGGAAAACTAACCGAAGTGGAGAAATGAGCAAGAAAAGTGCTAGAATAATATATGAAATACACCTATAAAACATGCTCATTTGGACACTTATCACAATTCAATCGTAGATACAAAAGAGGAATCCATTGAAGAACCAAGTCCTTGACGGTCGGGATTACCTGTCGGTATGGGAAATTCTGGCAACCCCTTGAGTTCTTTGGCAAGCCCTTTGCCCTCCTAGTAGCCATACTTTTCCATAATGGCTTTCCCTGGCCCAACCTTGAGCTTCTGAAGAGAGACAGGACCAGGCTGCTCTAGTATGACATTGAACCTATTTAGATGTGATGGTCCCTCTTCTTCCACCATGCACATCGGCAACTCTTTTTGATTCGACTCCCCCTTGATGATGCGAACCTTCCCGTATCTTTTGAATTTCAAGCATTGATGTACCTTAGAGGGTACTGCCTTCAAGTCCCGGAGAAAGTCTCATCCCAGAATCAGAATTTGCAAGACTATAAACTTAACCGGATGGAAGATTGTTCTGAATTCAAGGGGAAGATCTAAGAGGCCAGAAACGTGTCTTGGATTGTCATTATAACCCCGCAACACTATCTGGCATGATTCGAACTTATCATAGCAAAAGATTTTTGCCACCTTTTAAAGGGCAAATGCTAACATCAGCTCCCGTGTCAATCAGAACTTTTGGTACTTTAAAGGCTCCATACTAAATGGTGATATAAACTGATTTCCTGAATCCTCACAGATTTCACTATCATGGAAGCTAATCTCCTCCTCCAGCTTCTACCAATGGGCTGCAACCATCTTTTTTGTAGCTAAGCTTTCCTCAAGTCCGTATAGGTGCTTAGCAATAGCTCGTCGGTGCTCTAGAGAAATTGTGAGTAGAGACCAGAACACCATTGTGATGGCCGTAGCTTTTAATTTTGAAGAGTTCTTGCTCACCGGGGACTTACTCTATGATGGGGGCAGGTGGCGCTTGCTCCTTCTCCGTACTGGAATTTTCATGGGACCATAGTGTTTACCCGATCGGGTGATATGGGCGTTAGCTGGGATAATAACAGGAGGAGCAGGCTTTCGACTTTCCGTTTGTGCTGGCCTTTTGTCATCCTAGAAAATGGTGGATGCAGCACACCAAGGTTCGGATTCTGGGATCATCCACGCGTTGATAACCTTGGTCAATGAAATCTTGGATCCAATGCCTCAAGGTTTTGCAATTGTCAGCGTCGTATCCTAGTAATTGATGATACCGATAAAACTGACTCAGCTTGTTTCCTGTTCGGGTTTCTTCATGACAAGGTACAAGTGGTTGTAGCAACCCCTCATCCAGTAGCTCTTCGAATTCTTGACTCAACGGACATCCGATGCCTGTAAATTCCCTCTTGGTTTACCGGGGATGCTCTGACATTGAAGATGTGGCTCGAATCTTCCCTTGACGAATTAGCGACATGAACTTAGACTTTAAAAGTAAGCATCTATGGTATAGCCCGGGAGCAAATGGAAATGAAAACATTGCTCAGGGTGCTCACCTAGGCACCGCCTAGGAAGCCGAGGGACCCGAAGTTGGATTAACTTTCATCTTAAAAGCATTATTAAAATGTGACTCTATGGTTGTTGAAGACCTACGCAAGGAATCTGAGCGGCCCCTTCTTACTGTTGGACAGGGTTCTCTTGAGGTCTGGCTTCATTCTCACCAGGAGTGGAATCTACTTGCATAATGTTTTCGAGAGAATCGATCATCATCATCCTCACTTCTTTTACCGCTGACAAAATTCATGTCCCTAACTCCTTCAAAGTAGTCATGAGATCAAACTCTAATTAGGCAACTTTCCCGATTAGATTGACTAACTCGGTAAGCTGAGTACTCCTATCGCTTGGTTAGGATGACATTCTGATTGGAAAGTATTTGAGTCCTGTTTACGCCAGAGAAGGAAATTAAATCATAATCCGTTAGAGTAGATTGAAATTTCTTTTGGGCCAGAATTTGGGACATGTGACGTATATGGGTCTGAAGAAGCTTTTTGTGAAAGTAAATGAAATACCCCAAATATTAATTACTTTAATTAATAATGATTTGATTAAATAAAAGTAATTAATGAGAGATTAAGGCATGAAAAATCCTTAAATAAGAAAAGGGGAATAATATAATATTTAATTATACCCTACAAAGTCGTTAGGAAACATTAACGAAACCTAAAACGACATTGAGTGGTTTAGAGGAAAAGAAAAATGTAAACGAAGATATAATTAATCGTTTTTACATCGAAAAACGTGTCACGAATATTTTAGAAGAAAAAGGGGCTTAGACATCTTTAAAAAATTATTTGGATAGTTTTAAAGTCATTGAAATTGGTAAAACAATCGGACCAAAAGATGTTGCGTTTTCGCCTATAATGGCGAAACGTAAACCATTTAAAAAAATTAAATGGTAATTAACCAAATTTATGAATAACAATAATAATTATTGTTTGAACATATAAATTCGGAGACATGAAAAGGTCCGTCTCGTTGAACGGGACAACGTGTTGCGAACGGGACGAAAAACGGACAAAAAATGAACTAGAAACGACTTATATGAGTAACATTTTAAAATATATATATATGGCAATGGGCCGACCCGCCCAACAAGATTGGGCCGGCCCAGTCTTCTTTCCACTCGAGGTCTGGCCAGTCCAGTCATTCTCTTCTACGGTAATATTACCCTAGCCTGGGAACCACTTCAATTCTCTTCACTCTCAACTCTTCACCGCCCTCTTCAATCTTCTCTGCTCTTCGCGATTTGCAACCCTAACCTGACGAATGAGCCGCGCCTCTCTTCATTCACCTTCTTCTCCTCACCCAAATGTACTCTTATTCTCTGATTCACGGTAATCATCTACAAGCCCTAACCACACCAATACGCTCATCCCTCTCTCGATTTTCCCTTCCTCCTTCTTCTTCAATTGTTTTCCGACAAACAACAAGCCTAACTGGCAAAATAAAATCCGAAAATCTCTTTCTCCTCCTACCACTAAACCATGAACAATCTCTCTTAACTTGACCAATCCATTCCCCGGCGAACGAGGAGCATTCAACACCTTCATTCTCTTCTTGTTCGATTTGAACATACCCGGTGGACAAAGAGGTTACATCTTCATCCTCCTCATGTGCAAGCGACGGTAAGCTGCTCATCCCCAATTTCTTTTATGATTCACGATAAGAATTAGTCCCAGCTTACTCCCCTCGTTTTTCTCTTCTTCTTACAAGTGAAAACCGAACCTGAAGAGAAAAAAACCCCGATGATGCTTCTGCTCTGCTCAAACCGAAGACCAAAAAAAAGGGTAGATCTGTTCTTCTCTTGTTGTCTTTTCGAATTCATTAGTTAGGTTCCGAAACCCTGGCTTACTTCCTCTTCATTTGCTTCTTCGAACATGGGTAGAACCCGCGGGTCCTTGTTCCCGATCCAGATACGAAACCACAAGGAAAAGAAGGGGAAAGACCTAAACTGACGAAGAGCCAAAATCTGGGAGCCGGAGGTCCATTTTGGGAGCATAAAAAAAATTGAAGGTTTAACCCTCAACTTGTATACAGTTTTGTCTAATGTTATTTTCGGTGAAACGTGAACTGAGTGGGGGGAAACTTGTGAAAACTGAATATGACTCAAGTTTGTGAACATTAATCTGTGAGACTGAGCTTGGTTTCTCTTTTTGTTTCCTTCTTGGTGGTTCGAACGATCCTGTACAAGGACAGTGGGTAGTTTCTTTTGCAAAACAAATGAAGCTTTGAAACTCGGTAATAACAGATCCGAAAATCTAGTGCTTAATGTCCCTTGTTTTGTGTTCGAATGAACTAGGTTCTTGGTGTAGGTTTTTTGGGGTGGTGGTCCCAAATTTAGGTTAATTTGGGCTACTCTATGTCTGAATTTAAGGATAATTTTAGTGGTTTGTTAGTTTCGACAATTGAAATTGAAAAAAAAAATTGGTGTGTTTCTGATTAAGTGAAATTTTAAGCGTTTCTGGTGGTTTGATTATGTGCGTAATTCAAGTCTAAGTTTGTTAATTTTAGATTCCTGAAACTGATATGTTGTGAGGTTTAGATGCAACCGAAAACTTAGGTTAGTTTTGTGTTTATATTGTTGAGTTAAATTCGAATGGGAGGAGACATTAAAAATAAAAATAATAAAAATAATAAATAATAAAAAAATAATAATAAAAATAATTTTGGGCCAGATTAGAAATAATATTGACATATGGGGTGGATTGGTATTTTTGGGAAATTGAGGGCTGAAGTGAAAATTCTAAAGGAGTGATTACGGTTGTTAGTAAAATATGGTCAAAATAAGTTAGGGTTTTGACCTGACCAATATCGAAATTAAATGGTCAAAATTGACACGATTGGTCAAAATCATATAAGGGATTTTGACCAAGTCAGAAGGGGACTTGACCAGAGTTAGTCAATACAATTGGGCTTAGAAATTGGTCAACATAATGAAACCAAATTGGGCCCTAGCCAACCTGGGTTAAACTACAAATACGCTGGTCTAAAAAAAAAAAATCTGATTTAGATGAATCAGATTAACGTTGAATTGGGCTTAGGAAAGGATGACCACTAAATAACAAAGGATAATTAGGTTGGGCTCAAATGTACTTAGAAATGAAGTTAATATGTAAACAGTCAAATATGGTTCTATTTGGTTGTCCAGATTGATAATGGGTTTAAGTCAAGTATAAAAGATGGGGATCTATGAATTGTAGTAAGGTGACTATGTGATAGATTAAAATTGTAAAGGGGTTGTTATATTATAAGTAATGTGGTAAAATGGTAATTTAATGTTACAAGTGTTACAACAGTTATATGGTATATATATATATATATATATGTAATAACTAACACTATATTTATGAGAATATATATATATATATACACTTATATATACAATTGGTATCTAAAATTGGATATGACGTATATATATAAAAGCAATAACACGTACACGATAACATATATATATATATATATATGAGATGAATAAACAAAGAGAATTAGTATTATGTATATAATAAGTGTTACATGGATTATTGTGGTATTCATGGGAATGGTTTGAAATAAAAACTATAAGTTATATTTATTACAAGTCAAAAAGTTATAACATATGATATGTATAACATTATATTAAATATGTGACAATATTGTAGTATTGGAAAATTTATTGGAGCTGCTGAGAAATCAATTCTCAATACATATGCCATGCGGCAACAATATAGTTTTGTTAAAACTATATGTTAAGTTTTGCTATAAAGTTATAATGTTATAAAAATGATAATCATAACCTGGTATAAAATATGTGGTTATATTGTAATCAGTGAAAACTATGGGAAATGAAGGAATAAAAATATATTACATATAGTGTGCTCGGCAATTAAAATATAGTTCTAAAACTATATATTTAATGTTCAGTGCAATAAAAATATCATATTTATAGTACAATGAAATAAATGTAACATAGTATAAATTATATGGTCAAAACATAATTAATAAAAAAATGTGCGCTGTTGCACAAATTCTAAGAGTTTGAAAGTGAATTTTAAGCTATGGTTTACAATAATATAAATACTATGAATATTATATAGTATTGAGGTGATTAAATGAAATAGTTATCATTAATAACATTCACATGAAATAATGTGACAATTAATGAGGAAATGAATTTATAAATGAAGGTAAGTATAAAATAACCTTAGGTTTATAAGTATATGCCATGAAATATTACAAAATAATAAGAACAATTTTAATATAAATTGCATAATATAATGCAACAAATCAAACGATCATCTTACATTAAGATGATAAAAATGTGACATATAATATAAGAGTGTGAATAATAAATATAAATGTATGTGTATATATATGTGAGGCGCAAGCCTATGCGAATAAATAAATACTGAGCATAAGATATAGTGGAAACTATATATCTACAGAGTGAATGTTATGACATTCCTAAGTTGAAAAGTACAAGTTAGTTAGTTGGAAATCAAATATAACTTGTTACAAGTCTTGAATATTATTACAATGTATTGTAATAAATGGCTAAATAAAAATACCATATAAACATTGGTGCATGCATTCATGCAACTATAAATTATGTGACTAAACCAAATAAAAAAACAAAATATATATATATAGATATATATATAAATATATATGTACGAAACCGTGAGCATATATAAGTATATGCAATATGGTGTTAATGTCATAAGATAATAAATGACAAGTGTTATGACATTAGCATAAAATATTTACCGTAAGTCATACAGTGTAAATTAAAGTATAATTATTAAATGAATAATGGGATTTGTAATATATGGTACAATACCAAATGGTTAAATAATACTATCATATAACGTTAGTGCATGAGCATTAAGTGCTGTGCGGAATAACGTTGCATGCACACATGCAAAATATAAAACGAATGTATGTTTGTATACCTAACCGGAACGGTTAACACAATACATAAGTATAAAACGTGAATATGCATATATTCGTATACTCATAAGTATAAGGAATAAATCCTGATATTTGAATACGCTATTACTAAAGCGTCTTTTAACCGACTCATTTAAATAAACCCGGACGTTGATAATTAAAATGTACTATGAGTAACAAGTCTCGTACAACTGTAACTTACAACAGTTGAAATCCGGGGCTGAAAGGTTGGGACTATTTGTGTGTTCGGGTTTACCGAACTTAAATAAGTCATGTGGATTGACTTAGTTATGTTTTATTTAGACCGTACCAATGATGAAGGCGCTCGACGAGCTAGTGGTCTACAGCGCAACCTAGGTCATTGGTGAACGGTACGTAAAGAGGTCTGATCTGAGATGTCCTGAGGACTTCCTCGGGCTCAGATATGTGTGTTGTGTAACGTGTGTGATGATGCATGTATGTATGTGAGTGGATGTGATTGTGATATGTGATGTTTAATTGTTTAATTTCCCGCACCATTTAATTGTGCTGCGAACGTCCTCGGGACTAATACTACGTCGACTATAGATCGACTTATATAAAGTACATACACGAACTATGTGATTGTGAACACCATTCTCTGACATAATACACTAAGCATTATAAGTATGTAGTTATATCCTAAGTAAAACACTTAGGAACGAGACACGACATTGTCGGTCTCTAGAGCTTTGACTCGAACGTGAATACTACCTAGAATAATCTAGGCATGCGTAAGACCCATAGGGCAGCCAACAAAGTAAGTGATGTTCTCCATAACTAAAACTGTAACTGACTATCTAACTAACAAAGTTAACAGTGAGTGGAGTGTGAATGATGTGATGATGTACCTTAATCCAGACAGTCACTGGCTGCTGGTCGCGCGTAGAGATCTCTTGGTTATCCTGTATCGGGTTTACCCTAGTTAATCCTGAACGAGCCTACATAGATCGTCAGGCGGAGTGTGCTACCGTTGGCACCAGGCCCTTGGCCACCTAAATGGACGCCTTTACAAAGGCAAAGTGAATAAGTCCCAGAGTCTTCGGATGATCAGGCAGTGAGCACCTTGTGTGTACGTGGGACTACTGTCCAAGTGAGACTATTACGGGTTGTCCTAACTTGACACCCACTGACGTATGTGATGTGATGTGATGTAATGAGGACCCGGGGGGTGTGTGTGATTAACTAAACAACCTGACCGTTACTAACAGCTGCACGTGTTAATGTTATTACTTGTGTTGTGTTGTTGTGTGTGTGATTGTGTGAAATGTAGTGACTGTATTACTTGTTTAAATTACCGCCATCCATGTGTTTAATGCTTTAAATACCTGTACACCGGTAAAGCATGTAACGAACTTAATAATGGCGACCATGACTATTAAGAGACCAATAGGGTCCAGGCCTGGCGTACTCAGCGTTTATCGCTGAGCCTTTATGGCATTACGTGCAGGTGATGAATACTGTTGAAGCCGAAGAGCGGGACCCGGGTAGTTAGTTAATTACAGTACGAGACTTTGTAATGAATAGGATGGATGTTAGTTAATGTATTAGTAATGATACATACAGTCGGGAATACCTAGATGCTCACTTGTCGTTAAAGTTACTCTTGGTTAGAATGATGTATAGGTTAGTATCTCGTTATCACTGCGGTTGTTTTTGTAATAATAGTGTTATTTCTTAGTTTATTTATCTCTGCTTCTTTACTCGTATGGGCGAGTAATGGCATGTGACACCCAAGAGAGTTTTAGTAATGTGAGACTTCCGTTGCGAGACGTTATTAACTAAATGTTACGTGAGTGATTATTACGTGAATACTAGTGGGGTGTTACAAAAGTGGTATCAGAGCGGTCTCCGCTCTGATGATGAGATAATAGGATTTAAGACAGTGAGCCTAGGACTTGGTAATATGGGAAACGTTGTGAGGTACGAAACGTCTCCGTTTTATTGAATTTATGTGTTAGCAACGCCTTGGCTTGCAAGTGTTAGCCCTAGAGGCGCACCAATATGTTTGAATGTAATCTGGTAAGTTATCGAGTAATGAGGAGACGAACGATCATATCGACGTCTTGTGGTGGTGTGGGCCAAGAAGCTGGCCAAGGGCATAAAGGCCCGGGAATATTACACCTGTTATGGACCAACTGAGAGCCCAGTCAAGAGGAGACCTACGAACGTCGTGAGTACATTTGTAGTCCACCTTCATGTGGAGTCCAGTATGACTACAACGATAGTACCACCCCTCCCTCCCAGCCCAATGAGTATCATACAACTGAAAAATACAATCCCCCGAAGATAGGGAAAGGGCAACTAAGCCCAATAGACGTCTAAGCGACTTCATCCTGAAAGTATAAATCTTACTCTTATAATGTTAACAAATTCAATACTTACATTCCTTACGAATGCCAAGCGTTAGTGATAGGCAACCGCTGGGGGCGCGCCACTACTACTGTAACGACATGGGAAGGATCGCCCAGAACACCAGGGCAAGCGGGACGAGAGCATCTTGAGCTCAGCGAGACCGTCGCCCATAATGGGAACCTTAAACTACCATGCTATTGTAAAGAAATACCTAACCGTAAACTGAGACTATACTATGAGTGTGGAAAGATTTTGTAAGTTCACCGTCCTGTTATGTTCAAATTCCAGTCCTAATCTCGTGTACACACAATACTGTGACACTAGAACCTTGTCGTGACGACACCTGTGGAGAAACAATTCCGAGCGGTTATGCTATCATAAATCTAATGTGAGAAAGAACTTAGATATTCTAATTACAATGTGGTCATGAAAATTTTCCAATCCAAATACCGTCCTTTTTAGGAATAATCGTTCTAACCGTTCTTGAACGACCAAAGCGGTAGTAAGACGACAAGTCTGAAACCAATAATTCAACCTGCATGGCGCACTTGCTACGCCAAGTGCTATGACAAACAATTCGCTAATAATTCCGTCTACCTCATGCACTTGCTACAACAAGTGCTGCAAACAACTACGACCGTAGTTACAATTACTATTATCGTTACAAACGAATTCTATAAACTGTGTAGACCAGTGGTACAACCCCCTGGCTACCAATAACCGCCAAACATTTGTACGACTCGAATACAACGACTTAACCACAATGTATCACCTTAAAGCTACGAAACCGCTAAGATATGAGGCTTATAACCCCGGAAGGACCGTTGAGTCCGACTAATCATAACAAAGGGGGCATACATCTGCCCATAACAAACTACCTTCATGTAATAGTGATGAATCAATAATAACGGCTTACGAACCAAGCCTATGACACAAATTGTATATTATTAAATGGCGTGATGGGGACATGGGAGGTGGAACTTGATCCGGTACAGGTCAAGGGAAGCTGAACGCAAATTGGGGTGGAAGGATAGTCAACACTGGTGCTGATCACACCAGGGTCGGATGACTCCTGAGACCCTTCACTAGTTGCCACAATTAATTACACTCAGGATAAACCAAACTACAGTACTAGTTACAAACAATTAGCGACAATTTAATATAAGGCATTAAATAGGAATGCTTGTGACCAACAGCTCACACTTGTATATAATGAATCATTCAGTAAAATTAAACAAAAAATTGCAAAATTCTAGCTAAAACAGCTAGCAATAATTCAACCATACGATATTAAATGAAATTACCGGTGAGTAACAACTCACTCCCGTATGATATGTATAGAAAATTGTGACGAAAATACGAACACTTAACGAACAATACCAATATTAGCCACACCAAAAGTTGTGATTCATATCAGTCAACAATTGGACCAAAAATTGAAAAGAACAATTATACCGTAATACGGTTACCACCAGTATCATTCGCAACAATAAACACGAATCTATACTGAAGGCATGAATAACTACCACCCTGGACACTACCTTTACCAAGGAGTGACATGTACGCTTATGTATAAATATGAATAGATAAACGTCGAGATTAAATCTTATGTGTATTATCACGATCATACTGATCATGGAACAAGTTCCAAGTAAAGGAGTGGCTACCGCCATTGGCGTTCCACCATGTAAAAACCAATAATTATGTGTTTATATATATAAAAAAAAACATGTCGTCCACTAATAGTACAACTGTTAGTAATGATGAATATGTGAAATAGACAACGGTAAAGCGCCTAAACACTAATACAAATATCCAAGTGTAACCAATGACATGAAATACCTAAACTAAACGCTAAATGACGTACGTTTAAGTAAGCACTTAATGTACTAGTAAACGGGCGTAAGCCTAGGAGGACGGGGACACCGCCTCCAACCACCTTTAAGTTTATATTACCAAGGAAAATGATGTCTAAATTAATATGACAGGTAACAAGAAGCAAACTACCATAAGGACTTCTATAAAGGAAGGATGCACACATCATCGCCACGGAGTCCGGTACTACGCTAAACAACATGACCCAGGAAATATAATAATGTCAAGAGAGCCACGGTACATACCGTAAGCTATGTGAATAACATGTGAATTATCTAACAAGCGCCGAACCGCGCACATGAAATTTAAATAGCAACAGATGACCTAACCCCAATAAAGAAATTACTAAACAATAAACAATAACAAACGTACAATACGAGAATTCAAAGATCCTCTTAAAGAAATTAACAAACCGTTGCCAATAATATATTTAACAACAAAGAAACGAGAAAAACCAGCTCCCATTATTACAGTACAACTCATACCCTTAGGATAAATATAACAAACATCTGCCAATAACTACACGAACCCATACAATTGGACAGGAAACCGGAGAACTGATCAGTCCCACGGGAGACCCCCAATGCTAACAAGAAGAGAGATTGACACCAGAATACTTCACAAACGTGTGATGGACACTGCGAGTCTATAAACGAGTTATGGGACGACCACACTCCATGGGAGCTTGTGGGCTCGACAGACTCATTCCGGGGTTAGTCGAGCAAGTAGCAATATATCAGTATGGTACCCCATACACGTAGACATGTGGTGAAAGAAACACTGGGAGCAGTCAACTCCACACGAAGGTCAGAAATGTAAACCCAGACCAGTGTAAATAACCGCTAAGAATAATTTAACGAATAAACCCCAGTTTAATTAACGAAGTGAATACAACCAACAACCTTGGATATAATATGATCAAACTATAACTCCTCAAGGGAGTGGATAAATACAGTAACCCTAAAAGGAAAACCTCCCGACAGTGGAGAAAAAAATTGATAGTAAATTAATTGACAAGCTAGAAGACCCAATAAAATGGGTGAACGGAAATATAATACCCAAGAAGGCTCAACAACATGCATTACTCAGAAACAACCATTTAATGACTATAATCATTACCCGTAAACGGGGCAATGAGAGGGCTACTCTCCAAATATAAAGATATGTACAACAATGCTAAATGGCATGACAATCATGTAAGTACATTATGGTTTAAAATACGGTAAGGGCGAAGCTACCATACTAGCGGATGCCCTGAACTTTGAAGGGAATACCACAATAAATATACAACCATCTAATTGACTGAAATATGGTGCGTGCGGAAGCGACCATTACAAATCACCATGTGAATGAATACTTTTGCAAACACGGACGAGTAAAACTCGCACAGAAAACAATAATGAGAAATAAAATAGAATAAAGGCTATACAACAGGCTGAACAATTAAATGACGTGCTCCAAAATAACTACTGAGTTCAAACCATAACTCAGATACGAACTCACAAAAAATACAACGATATCCCTTGTGAAAAACGTGTGAATACAAGATATAAAACATAACTGAGGAAAATACCTCAACTACCAAGAACATACCCGCACGAGATGTCAAATAGCGCAGGACATAAATGTGACTACAACAATGGATCCCCCTAATATACGGGACGAACCATACAAAGAATGTTGCTAAACCGGCACACGGGAAGCACAACATATACCAACGAAAAATACATAATAAATATTACAATTAAATACCTTATTCCAAAACAAAATACCTGGAGACACGGGATTACAAAAATCATCCTCGTGCATTTTTAACCATATACCTTAAAGGGAATGTTATGACTAGTGCAAACAACACTTAATACAAAGATTAATCACATCATACTTCATCTCAACATTATATCGACGAGTGGAGAAAATAACGACTTGAATCATATTGCACACTAGCAATCCAAAATAGAACGACGTGAATCATACTCGATTTAGATCTAGTCATGTGCAGATACAACTAATGTTACCGCACCGATTGAGATACAACTGTTTCCAATTAACAAAGACCGTGAATGACACCGTCGTAATGGAACAACGTCCGCAATAAATTTTTACCACTAAGTTATCTAAGATAACGTTAGAACCAAGGGCGTACTAGCCCATATCCTTGGGTCTACACCCATACGGAGCGAGTGGGCCCAATACAACGTGGTTGAGAGAGCGCACCAAGTACTCCATGCCTTCGGCCGGAAATGTATGCGCCTCACCTTTCTCATAACCTCTTTTAAGAATCAAATACCTAAGATCGACCCATCTCTCAATATGAGAAAACTCCACTCCGAAGTTTAAAAGATAAGAACGAGAGAAAATTCCATGAGAGCCAAGTATCCAGCGCTTTTTGTATAGCGGCTGTTGTATACTTGTGGGGTACGGGGGCGTAACCCTTTTTAAGGGGGATAGAGCCTCTTGGCTGTACACTCATGTGCACTAGTTTCTGTGTTTTTGTATGCGGGGCATACGTTGTTTTGTTGGCTGGTTGTATGCGCATTTTGCACTTGTGTATATTCTGTGTATATGTATGTAAGTATCACACCATATATGTATGTAAGTATCCTATGAGATACTCAATTGTGTATGTATGTGTGAACTTGTTGGATAATTTACGTGTGTATATTCTCTTATGAATTCAGTTACGTTGATATAGATACTGATTAAATCATAGAGATGGAACGTGGAATGTTGAATGTTGAATGTAATGGACACCTCGGGGAGGTTGTCAATGTGGTTAGAACTGATAGGATACGATGGTGCTGATGGATCACCTATATCCATATATTTGAATTAACGCCACACTTGAGGGCTATGTGCAATATGAGCACAACACATTATGTGTGAATGTTACATCACATAGATGTACATTATGGAAATCATGGGTAGATATATATTATATACACCTAATTGAGAAAAGATGACTTCGGGACGAAGTCCTTTTAAGGGGGGTAGATTGAAATACCCCAAATATTAATTACTTTAATTAATAATGATTTGATTAAATAAAAGTAATTAATGAGAGATTATGGCATGAAAAATCCTTAAATAAGAAAAGGGGAATAATATAATATTTAATTATACCCTACAAAGTCGTTAGGAAACATTAACGAAACCTAAAACGACATTGAGTGGGTTAGAGGTTTAAGAAGAAAAAATGTAAACGAAGATATAATTAATCGTTTTTACATCGAAAAACGTGTCACGAATATTTTAGAAGAAAAAGGGGCTTAGACACCTTTAAAAAAATTATTTGGATAGTTTTAAAGTCATTAGAAATTGGTAAAACAATCGGACCAAAAGATGTTGCGTTTTCACCTATAATGGCGAAACGTAAACCATTTAAAAAAATTAAATGGTAATTAACCAAATTTATGAATAACAATAATAATTATTGTTTGAACATATAAATTGGAGACATGAAAAGGTCCGTCTCGTTGAACGGGGCAACGTGTTGCGAACGGGACGAAAAACGACAAAAAATGAACTAGAAACGACTTATATGAGTAACATTTTAAAAATATATATATATGGCAATGGGCCGACCCGCCCAACAAGATTGGGCCGGCCCAGTCTTCTTTCCACTCGAGGTCTGGCCAGTCCAGTCATTCTCTTCTACGGTAATATTACCCTAGCCTGGGAACCACTTCAATTCTCTTCACTCTCAACTCTTCACCGCCCTCTTCAATCTTCTCTGCTCTTCAGCGATTTGCAACCCTAACCTGACGAATGAGCTGCGCCTCTCTTCATTCACCTTCTTCTCCTCACCCAAATGTACTCTTATTCTGTGATTCACGGTAGTATATCATCTACAAGCCCTAACCACACCAATACGCTCATCCCTCTCTCGATTTTCCCTTCCTCCTTCTTCTTCAATCGTTTTCCGACAAACAACAAGCCTAACTGGCAAAATAAAATCCGAAAATCTCTTTCTCCTCCTACCACTAAACCATGAACAATCTCTCTTAACTTGACCAATCCATTCCCCGGCGAACGAGGAGCATTCAACACCTTCATTCTCTTCTTGTTCGATTTGAACATACACCGGTGGACAAAGAGGTTACATCTTCATCCTCCTCATGTGCAAGCGACGGTAAGCTGCTCATCCCCAATTTCTTTTCTGATTCACGATAAGAATTAGTCCCAGCTTACTCCCCTCGTTTTTCTCTTCTTACAAGTGAAAACCGAACCTTGAAGAGAAAAAAACCCCGATGATGCTTCTGCTCTGCTCAAACCGAAGACAAAAAAAAAGGGTAGATCTGTTCTTCTCTTTGTTGTCTTTTTCGAATTCATTAGTTAGGTTCCGGAAACCCTGGCTTACTTCCTCTTCATTTGCTTCTTCGAACATGGGTAGAACCCGCGGGTCCTTGTTCCCGATCCAGATACGAAACCACAAGGAAAAGAGAGGGGAAAGACCTAAACTGACGAAGAGCCAAAATCTGGGAGCCGGAGGTCCATTTTGGGAGCATAAAAAAATTGAAGGTTTAACCCTCAACTTGTATTACAGTTTTGTCTAATGTTATTTTCGGTGAAACGTGAACTGAGGGGGGGGGGGGGGGGAACTTGTGAAAACTGAATATGACTCAAGTTTGTGAACATTAATCTGTGAGACTGAGCTTGGTTTCTCTTTTTGTTTCCTTCTTGGTGGTTCGAACGATCCTGTACAAGGACAGTGGGTAGTTTCTGTTTTGCAAAACAAATGAAGCTTGAAACTCGGTAATAACAGATCCAAAAATCTAGTGCTTAATGTCCCTTGTTTTGTGTTCGAATGAACTAGGTTCTGGTGTAGGTGTAGGTTTTTGGGTCTGGTGGTCCCAAATTTAGGTTAATTTGGGCTACTCTATGTCTGAATTTAAGGATAATTTTAGTGGTTTGTTAGTTTCGACAATTGAAATTGAAAAAAAAATGGTGTTTCGGATTAAGTGAAATTTTAAGCGTTTCTGGTGGTTTGATTATGTGCGTAATTCAAGTCTAAGTTTGTTAATTTTAGATTCCTGAAACTGATATGTTTGTGAGGTTTAGATGCAACCGAAAACTAAGGTTAGTTTTGTGTTTATATTGTTGAGTTAAATTCGAATGGGAGGAGACATTAAAAATAAAAATAATAAAATAAAAAATAATAAAAAAATAATAAAAAAATAATTTTGGGGCTAGATTAGAAATAATATTGACATATGGGGTGGATTGGTATTTTTGGGAAATTGAGGGCTGAAGTGAAAATTCTAAAGGAGTGATTACGGTTGGTTAGTAAAATATGGTCAAAATAAGTTAGAGGTTTTGACCTGACCAATATCGAAATTAAATGGTCAAAATTGACACTGATTGGTCAAAATCATATAAGGGATTTTGACCAAGTCAGAAGGGGGACTTGACCAGAGTTAGTCAATACAAATTGGGCTTAGAAATTGGTCAACATAATGAAACCAAATTGGGCCCTAGCCAACCTGGGTTAAACTACAAATACGCTGGTCTTAATTAAAAAAATTCTGATTTAGATGAATCAGATTAACATTGAATTGGGCTTAGGGAAGGATGACCACTAAATAACAAAGGATAATTAGGTTGGGCTCAAATGTACTTAGAAATGAAGTTAATATGTAAACAGTCAAATATGGTTTCTATTTGGTTGTCCAGATTGTTATAATGGGTTTAAGTCAAGTATAAAAGATGGGGATCTATGAATTGTAGTAAGGTGACTATGTGATAGATTAAAATGTTAAGGGGTTGTTATATTATAAGTAATGTGGTAAAATTGTAATTTAATGTTACAAGTGTTACAACAGTTATATGGTATATATATATATATATGTATATATGTAATAGCTAACACTATAATTTATGAGAATATATATATATATATATATATATATATATATATACACTTATATATACAATTGGTATCTAAAATTGGATATGACAGGTATATATAAAAGCAATAACACGTACACGATAACACATATCTATATATATATATATATATATATATATATATAATATATATATATATATATAGATGAGATGAATAACAAAGAGAATTAGTATGTTATGTATATAATAAGTGTTACATGGATTATTGTGGTATTCATGGGAATGGTTTGAAATAAAAACTATAAGTTATATTTATTACAAGTCAAAATGTTATAACATATGATATGTATAACATTATATTAAATATGTGACAATATTGTAATATTGGAAAATATTTGGAGCTGATGAGAATCAAATTCTCAATACTATGCCATGCGGCAACAATATAGTTTTGTTAAAACTATATGTTAAGTTTTGCTATAAAGTTATAATGTTATAAAATATGATAATCATAACCTGGTATAAAATATGTGGTTATATTGTAATCAGTGAAAACTATGGGAATGAAGGAATAACAAATATATTACATATAGTGTGCTCGGCAATTAAAATATAGTTCTAAAACTATATATTATAATGTTCAGTGCAATATAAAATATCATATTGTATAGTATAATGAAATAATGTAACATAGTATAAATTATATGGTCAAAACATAATTAATAAAAAATGTGCGATGTTGCCCAAATTCTAAGAGTTTGAAAGTGAATTTTAAGCTATGGTTTACAATAATATAAATACTATGAATATTATATAGTATTGTGGTGATTAAATGAAATAGTTATCATTAATAACATTCACATGAAATAATGTGACAATTAATGAGGAAATATAATTTATAAATGAAGGTAAGTATAAAATAAACCTTAGGTATTATAAGTATATGCCATGAAATATTACAAAATAATAAGAACAATTCTTAATATAAATTGCATAATATAATGCAATAAATCAAACGATCATCTTACATTAAGATGATAAAAATGTGACATATAATATAAGAGTGTGAATAATAAAATATAAATATATGTGTATATATATGTGAGGCGCAAGCCTATGCGAATAAATACAAATACTGAGCATAAGATATAGTTGGAAACTATATAATATACAGAGTGAATGTTATGACATTCCTAAGTTTGTAAAGTATAAGTCTTGTTACAAGTCTTGAATATTATATTACAATGTATTGTAATAAATGGCTAAATAAAAATACCATATAAACATTGGTGCATGCATTCATGCAACTATAAATTATGTGACTAAACCAAATAAAAAAAACAATGTATATATATAATAGATATATATATAAATATATATGTATGAAACCGCGAGCATAATATAAGTATATGCAATATGGTGCTAATGTCATAAGATAATAAATGACAAGTGTTATGACATTAGCATAAATATATTTACCGTAAGTCATACAGTGTAAATTAAAGTATAATTATTAAAATGAATAATGGGATTTGTAATATATGGTACAATACCAAATGGTTAAATAATACTATCATATAACGTTAGTGCATGAGCATTAAGTGCTGTGCGGAATAACGTTGCATGCACACATGCAACTATATAAATGAAAATATGTTTGTATACCTAACCGGAACGGTTAACACAATACATAAGTATAAAACGTGAATATGCATATATTCGTATACTCATAATATAAGGAATAAATCCTGATATTTGAATACGCTATTACTAAAGCGTCTTTTAATCGACTCATTTAAATAAACCCGGACGTTGATAATTAAAATGTACTATGAGTAACAAGTCTCGTACAACTGTAACTTAACAACAGTTGAAATCCGGGGTTGAAAGGTTGGGACTATTTGTGTTGTTCGGGTTTACCGAACTTAAATAAGTCATGTGGATTGACTTATGTTATGTTTGTTATTTAGACCGTACCACTGACGAAGGCGCTCGATGAGCTAGTGGTCTATTGCGCAACCTAGGTCATTGGTGAACGGTACGTAAAGAGGTCTGATCTGAGATGTCCTGAGGACTTCCTCGGGCTCAGATATGTGTGCTGTGTAACGTGTGTGATGCATGTATGTATGTGAGTGGATGTGATTGTGATATGTGATGTTTAATTGTTTAATTTCCCGCACCATTTAATTGTGCGCGAACGTCCTCCGGGACTAATACTACGTCGACTATAGATCGACTTATATAAAAGTACATACACGAACTATGTGATTGTGAACACCGTTCTCTGACATAATACACTAAGCATTATAAGTATGTAGTTATATCCTAAGTAAAACACTTAGGAACGAGACACGACATTGTCGGTCTCTAGAGCTTTGACTCGAACGTGAATACTATCTAGAATAATTCTAGGCATGCGTAAGACCCATAGGGCAGCCAACAAATTAAGTGATGTTCTCTATAACTAAAACTGTAACTGACTATCTAACTAACAAAGTTAACAGTGGAGTGTGAATGAATGTGATGATGTACCTTAATCCAGACAGTCACTGGCTGCTGGTCGCGCGTAGAGAACTCTTGGGTTATCCCGTATCGGGTTTACCCTAGTTAATCCTGAACGAGCCCACATAGATCGTCAGGCGGAGTGTGCTACCGTTGGCACCAGGCCCTTGGCCACCTAAATGGACGCCTTTACAAAGGCAAAGTGAATAAGTCCCAGAGTCTTCGGATGATCAGGGCAGTGAGCACCTTGTGTGTACGTGGGACTACTGTCAAGTGAGACTATTACGGGTTGTCCTAACTTGACACCCACTGACGTATGTGATGTGATGTAATGAGGACCCGGGGGGTCGTGTGATTAAGTAAACAACCTGACTGTTACTAACAGCTGCACGTGTTAATGTTATTACTTGTGTTGTGTGTTGTTGTGTGTGATTGTGTGAAATGTAGTGACTGTATTACTTGTTTAAATTACCGCCATCCATGTGTTTAATGCTTTAAATACCTGTACACCGGTAAAGCATGTAACGAACTTAATAATGGCGACCATGACTATTAAGAGACCAATAGGGTCAAGGCCTGGCGTACTCAGCGTTTATCGCTGAGCCTTTATGGCATTACGTGCAGGTGATGAATACTGTCGAAGCCGAAGAGCGGGACCCGGGTAGTTAGTTAATTACAGTACGAGACTTTGTAATGAATAGGACGGATGTTAGTTAATGTATTAGTAACGATACATACAGTCGGGAATACCTAGATGCTCACTTGTCGTTAAAGTTACTCTTGGTTAGAATGATGTATAGGTTAGTATCTCGTTATCACTGCGGTTGTTTTTGTAATAATAGTGTTATTTCTTAGTTTATTTATCTCTGCTTCTTTACTCGTATGGGCGAGTAATGACATGTGATACCTAAGAGAGTTTTAGTAATGTAAGACTTCCGTTGCGAGACGTTATTAACTAAATGTTACGTGAGTGATTATTACTTGAATACTAGTGGGGTGTTACAGTAAAAGTATGTGGGCCACATGGAATGTTTATTTTTGTGTTTGGATGAATCACTTGGGCCAAAAGGAGCTGAAAGGTTGTCATGAGTATTGGGCCTGAAGCCTAGAAGAATACATGGAAGGAGAAAAATCATACAAGGGAAACCATGCATATACCCTTACAAGATGATATTGACTGACAGGTACGCATCGATCCCGAGAGGTGCTTGGGGCTCGGGCCCAGGTTACCGCAAAGGGATAGGGCTTGCACGCTATCCTCTTTGGGCTTCCTCACTTTTTCACATCACCCTAAGGTGTGCATCTACGGTCGGGTCTTTGACTGACCAAACATTTGGCTCGGTAAGGATACTGTCAGGATAATGCTAGAAGCCAAAACCCGGGTATTAAGGGGATGTGGTTAGACGACGTCCTCCTCTTTTCCCCTACTTATTCACATGACCTAAGAAGGTGTGAGTCCCTCACAAGGGTCGCCAGTCTGTGACCCTCAGTTTTTGAACCTTTATCCTATGTTAATTCGGGTTGATTAGGATCTGACCGGGTTCTAGGTCCACTTATAACCTAAGCTTAATAACTATGTTATACAAATAAATTATTAAAAACCTAACTAGCTCACTAGAACCTATTACGACTCACCACCTAATTTTAATCTACGGTAAATTAGGAAAGGTTAGAGATCGGGTTCGGGGCTTGTTATACAACTTTTCCGGGTTCAAATTACTTTCACTACCCTTCTAAGTTGTTTTTCTACAACTTATGTTATTTACGGCTTATTGTAAAGTTGGTTTAACCTAAGTGTGCGGGTTTTTGTATTTTTTGACGTAATTGAAAAGTGAAATCTAAAATTACCAAAACTAGGGTTTTGGAAGCCGAATTAGGTCAAAATTTAAAATGTCCATGGCCACGGATCTAATATCCGAACCCACGGACCCAAAATTAAACTAGGTAAGCAGAAAAATCAAAATTGTGGAAAAACAAAATTTTAAGAGTTTGGGGCCACGGACAAGGTGTCCGTGGCCCCGGACATGTTACAAAAAACATAAAATTTGAAAATTAAGAAATCCCGCCACCGTCTGTAAGTGTCCGTGGTTGCAGATAGTGCATCCGGGAGCTCGGATGTGGCGTCCGTGGGTACAGACCACCCTCGGACGGCGGCGTTCGGGCGATTTCCGACGTTGTTTTTGAATTAAATTTATGGGTGTGTAGCCTGAAAGATTCGAAGTATATTAGTAATCAAAAGACACCAATTAGAGTTTAAATTTAATGCGAAGCTTAATGAACAAATAAAAGGGTAGAAACACAAACAAACCCTAATTCGGAAATCGGAAATGTCGGTTTAATCTCAAATTTAGACAGAGAATATGTTTAACCCAGAGGAGTCAAGAGATTCAATTCCTAACCCGTTTTGCCTTTGGGATTTAGAAGTTCCTTCACGTTGGGAATCCTTGAAAGCTTCGTCGGTGGCAGTCCCGGATTGAATTCGACCTGAGCTTCTGACCCTTGATTGTTGACTGTGTTCTTCACGTTTTGGTGATAGTTTTTTGAATGTTTGATGATTTGTGTGGTCATGGGAGTTTGAAAACTAGTATTTTTGTGGATTTCGGTGCTGATTCAACTCGGGAGTTTAAAAACATGAGAGTTGGTAGATGGATGAGTATTTTGGTCTCTTAGGGTTCTTGGACGTCTACTTAGGTCAAGGGAAAATATCCCTTATATAGATATCACTAAAGATAGAGTAAACTCGATAAAAGATCGAAGTTTACTGGGATTTGGTTGGGTAACTTCCGGAAAGAATCTGACCATGAAATTTTACCAGCACGTAAAGAAGGGTATTTTTGATTTTTATAATGAAGAATTGGAATTTTTGGATAAGGGAATACTTTTAGATCAAATTTTCATCAAATTAGTTTAGAAATTAATAGAAAATTATTGAAAATTCGAAGTTCCAAACCCATTATGCTCTAAATGTCATCCTTTATCATGTGCTAGAATTTCAAGACAATTTAAGTTGATTTGAGTCATTTTCGAAAGAGAGAGAAAGTTTACGGGATGACCCAAAAGCCTTGAAAATTTTGAAAATGCCCCTCGTGATGATTAAGCTGTCACAATTGTCCTGAGATGAGTGAATTAATCATGCAAGGATAGGGAAATTTGAAAATGTTCTACTCCACTCGGGATTCCAGGCCTTTTGACTATTTACCCTTTTATGAGTTATGACATCCGTGTCCTAAAAGACACTTTTCCGGGGGTCAAATTTTTGAGTATAACACATACCTATAGAAATGGAGCAGATATCAAAATTTTGAGTCAATTCTGTGTCCTAGGAGATCCTAGTGCTTTCAGAAGACTTGTTGGAAAGTTAAATTATTTGTCTAACACTAGACCGGATATCAGCTTCACTGTTAAGGTTTTGAGCCAGTTCATGAAAAATCCTTTGTGAAGCTCACCACTGTTATTTATACTTTATGTTATGTGAAGGGGACAACTAGTTACAGAATTGTTCTCCTTAGAGGCCAAAGTGACCGCTTGGATCATACCGCTTACTATGATTTAGAAAGGGCTGCTTGTCCCAACACAAAAGATTTGTTTCAGGTTATTACATTTTCCTTGACAATAGTCCAACTACGTGTCTTGGTTGTAGCTACTTTTAGCCATATTTGGCTACAGCCCCTTGTTAGTAGAAATATGTGACTACTTCTACCTAGGCAGTGTACCTCGTTCAATTAACTGACAATTTATTTACTAACTGAGAAATTAAACTAAGAAAAA
>CM041778.1:45049212-45097396 GCA_023374045.1 Limonium bicolor
TCCTGCCTATGCTACCTACCTGCTTCTGAACTCTCCTATAAAAACTGATCAATTCCATTCGATCAGCTTCAATCTCCATCGGCTCCAATATTATCCATCGAACGCACAGACAGACCACATACTCCCCCACCATCACTTTTCTTTCCTTTTCATTTTCCAAATTCCATAATCCCACGTACACTTCATCCCATTTCCATTTTATTTTCCAACTCCACCACACTTCCACTTATTTCCCATTTCCACCACAAACTTCCATCTATTTACAAATTCTCCACAAATATTATCCAAATGCTGCAATCTCTAGTCCGGTGTATTAAAAATAGCAGAGTAAATTCAGGAGTCCAACAACAGATGATTTCTTCTACTCTTGTATCTGTCTATTTATTTAATATGTCTGACTAGAATATTATACTCCGGGGAATGGTTATTATTAGTTTTTTTTAATTAAGCAATTTATTTAACCGGTTTAAATTAATTATAATTTGATACAATTAATGTTATTCTCTCGCTTTACAATAAATTACATGAGTTTATTGAATTGCCTTACGAAATCTATTTTGATCAGGTCCGTGATAAATGGATAGGTCATATTAATTGTTATGTTTGTGGAAAAGCTTATTCTGGTTGAATAAGTCTAGTATTTCAGATGCAAAAATTATATTTTCTTTTACTTAGCCGTTTACATGTGTTTTGCTTGAGTCTATATCAGATCTTGCATGTTCTGGTAAACGAGGTTATTAGGATTTATGGTTTAAATATGAAGACTCTAAAAGAAACTTTGCCAATTTATTCTTAATTAAACCGGTAGATTAGCATAATTAATCAAACGAGTAAAACCTTAACCCAGAGTCTGCTCTTCCATATTTACAACCACTTTTAATATTCTGTTATTTTAATTCTTAGCTGTTATTTTAATTCTCGTTGTCTTTATTTTAATTTACAGATCAAAACAAACAACATTCCCCCGATTTACAACCTTTGCTAAGATTAAACTATTTTTCACATAGTCCCTCGGTTCGATACCTGGTTTCTCATAAACTCTACAACAATAACCGGGATTTTTGCAACCTGACGGTCTTTTGATTTGTTATTTTCTAGGATTATTTCTTAGTATTTAATATATCAAATTTATCGTTTGCACCCAAACTTACTTGAAAACCCAAGTAATGACGACTAAATAATCATGGGGTAATTACCGGGGGGATTGGTGACTAGTTGGGGTACCGAATTAGTCTATATTACAGAGAGCTAACATGTAGTCTCATATTCCAGAGTTGAGTGCATTAGAGGACGTGCGTTAGAGGCACCTCGAGGAGCATCCGATTTAGCTTGATTCATACTCCACGGTCCTATATTCCCGGTGCACTGTATGTTATTATATGGCTTAATTGTCTCTGAGGATTTCCTTAGTTCAGACATTGTGTGAAAATCTGTGATAAGGTTGAATGTCTGCTTGTGTGAATTAATATGCATGAATTGTGTATTAATGCTGCTTTATTATTACTGTTGTGCGATAACAGTACTGTTCGTATATATGTACATATTTATAAAACGAACTAGCGGCTATGATGCTATCTTATATGTGTAATATAAGGAACGCAAGAGAAACATTGTAGCATTAGGATAGTATGATATATATATTATCCTAGACTTACATACGAAGTGTTGGCCTTTTTAACGCCGCTCTCGTATCTAACACTGGATCCCGAGTTGATATACTTAGGATTGGACTAACGACCTTAGTCTGCTGTGTTAGGAAAATGGTAATGCGATGTGATGGTATAGATGAATAAACAAAGAGGATGTGGCTCGTGGTGTGACTACTACCGTGGGTTTCTATAAGTATCAAGGGAAATTCCAACGGACTACAGATGGTTCATCGGTCGGAGACTCTACCGCTGGAGTGCCTACTACCGTGGGTGGCCCGCCTTGAGATATGGGTATGAATAGAGACGCGTCGTTTTAACGAGACGTCGTAATAGGTATGAGACAAAACAATATACGAACAACTAGATAACTCATATTACCGGCGAGAATCATTGGGGCTTTAAGGCGAAGATGAGAATAAACCAAATATTTATAACTCTCGTTCTGTCTCGTTCGATGTTTAGTATGCTTATAATATACTGTTGTATGATATGCGAATAGCATGATTTGTGTGGTGTGTTTGTGGATTGTTTGAGTTGAGTCACTGTACCCGTATATGAATTATTGCGGATTGTTTGAGTTGAGTCATTGTACTCGTATATAAATTATTATGAATTGTTTGAGTTGAGTCGCTGTACTCGTATATGAATTATTGTGGATTGATTAAGTTGGGTCGCTGTACCCATATGTGAATTATATGTATTTAGTTGAACTGAGTCGCTATACTCGAATGTGGATTATTATGTGTTTGGTTGAGTGGAGTCCTTGTACTCATATATGCGTTGTGACGCCTTTCAGTTGGTTTATTGTTGGTGTGATATGTGGAGCCGGGGGCTTGTTTGTTATTTGAGTTTACTGCAATATTGTTATTTGAGTTGAGTCGTTGTACCCATACGGGAAACGTTGTGAGGATTCATGACCTTGCGAGGTCGATGCAATGCTGAACGCTTCCACACAATAGCCGTAGAGGCACTTCAATATTTAACGACCGAGACTGCGGTATGAGACCGAGTAAAGGTCGAACCCATCCTCCTGACAGGCGTCAGGAAGAGGTCAGGGTAAGAGTACTAATGAAGGACGAGGAGCACTGAAAGGTGGTGAAGGTCCAACAACCCCCAGTAACGTGAAGACGGTAGAAACCGCTCGCACTTGATGGGAGAACATCCCGGGAATTAGCAATGGTACCCCACCCACCGCAGCCCGTACCTCGAGTACTGCCTAGTGAGGCAATGAAATGAGAAGCACCACGGAGAAGGATTATTCCTCCGGATCAGGAAGACCCGATGTGGTTGCTATGAGAATTATGATAATTGTGAAATATGAGAACTTGTGATGTGATGGATTGATGAGGACCGGGGGTCCTAGTAATGACGTGATGTCTACGATACCAATTATGAGTTGAATATTAAACTGAAGTTTAAGGAGATAATCCCAGTAGGACTAATGGGGCAGCTTACAATTAATGATGCAACCCTGTCCTACATCCAGGAAAAGCACTAATAAATGCGTTTGGGGGGAAGGAAAGTGGAAACGACGAGTCAAGATTGATTTATGAGTTATGTAACGAATGGAAATGATGACCTTGTCGAAGTCTCACCCAAAGCGAGTGACTTTGAGCCCATGCAACACTGAAGGTTCACGATGGCCCGATGTGCATGGGGAAACGGTCACAAGAGCTTAGGAAATAAGAACTCGCCAAGGTTGCTACAATGCAGCACCTCAGGAGTGAGGTAACGCGTTATTACCACAGTAAATTGGTGGGAACGGGTGCGGGAACAAGACTATATTAATGAAAAAGAAGACCTCCTCGACAGGAGTGGAAACCCGACAAGGGAATAATACTGCAGCTGACACGCACCGTACCGGTGGCTCAGTCTGCATGACGCACTTGTCACAACAAGTGCTATACCAACTGGTGTACTAAATTTCAACCTGCCTTGCGCACTTGCTACGGCAAGTGCTGTGACTGTAAACTATCTCTAAAGGGACCAAGTAGTCCGGGTGGTATGACACCGCGTCTACCAATAAATACTAAACTTCCACGTGAGTCCGTAATGCAACGAAGCAAGGTCATAGCTCCTTTAAAATCAGGATCACGAAACCCTTGGGTTGGAGGTCGATAACACCTCGGGAAGACCTAACCGGTCTGACCATTAAACCTAAAAAGAATACACCATTTAGTAGAGTGTGAAGCGGAGTTAATGAAAACAACTATACTAAGTGCCTATGAGCCTAACCCTAGTGCCGGTACGGACATTAAACGTCAAGTAATACCGGTAGGGAGTGTCGAGTCTCCAGGACCAGCACAACCATACTTAGGGAGTGCGTGACATTGTTGTTAAACCACTGCCATTAAATATTGCAAGAGAGCAAGAAGTGAGCTATACAAGCCACAATGTAAATTATAACCCATCCAAATGAGCGGATGAGGAGCAAAGACGAGTGCCGTTATGGCAAACCATTTTCGAACCATGAGAGAAGCATAAACAGATGCGAACATGTAATGTAGGGGCTGATATTATGCCCGAACCACACACACCGGAGGTGTTGTGAATCTAGTAAGCTGCTAGAATCCAGTACGGAGGGCAGGAGATATTAACTGAACAATAAATTTACCTGAGGACGGGAGATATCGTGACCTCAGATAGGAGGGATGAGATACGAAGCTGGTAAGAGCTGGAACAACACAACTGAGAGCGATGATCAGCAGAACCCACTTAGTTTATAAGTACCCTATTGTAACCCTTAGGAAAAAGTGTAAAACCAACTAGGATTAAACTAGATGCGGAGACAAACATTTATTTAATTATCAGAATAGACACTGAGCCTAAAAACCGTAAGGCATAGGCCTACGGAAGATATATTTGATACCACCATAATGACCCAAATCTAGGAGAGTGAAGGTGATAAATCATAAACACTGATCAATATCAGGTTGTAAGTAGGACTACAACAAATGAAGAAAACATGACGTGTCAACCTTATCGTGGAGTCTAGACTACACCAGAGGGTGTAACCCAATGAATTGGGTGGAGTTCAAGAACCGGAAACTCATATAAAAATGGCATTATTAGCCTAAGAGTGAACGGGAGAGAGATAGTAAACAAAATATTGATCCCCACTCATAAATACCATTTAACGAGCATGCGAAACACAATGTTTAGGTGCTATGTCGCAAACACCTATCATAGAGAAGTAATAAACATATCTATTAGGCAAAGAACCCATAGAACCGAGGGAACCCTCTAGGGCCATTCTAATATTAACGGTTAAGAATTGGCAGCCTAGTTACTCCAATAGGAATTACCGGGACTAAGAGTATGACAACCACCGGGTACTGACACTACAAGTGCACTAAACGAGACATGGGACGACCACACTCCTAGGAGCTTGTGGGCCTGACGAAACGTACCTTAAGTTAGTTAGGTAGATAGTAATGTATCAGTATGGTACCCCATGTATGTAAACGAGTAGTGTAAGAACCTAGGAGGTAATCAACTCTGTGTCTAAGTCAAAGATTGGAATCTTGACTAGGTAAACCATGAATTGACGAGAGAGATCTCAGTCAAACCAACAAGGTTGGAAATATCTTGATAGTGACACGACAGAAGGTCGTAACTCCATAGAGGAGAAGTTAGAACACAAGTTTTAGAGATTTTCGTAAACGAGGAAGCCAAAGACTGATTTAATGGTAAAGGCAAGGAGAACCCATTAATGAGAAGATGAATTATGGTACCTTATGAGGTTGTAAGAGTTTGCTCATGATAACACAATGTTAATCACCTTGAGAGAAACCTTTATAACGTTATAGATGCTATCCGGGAAGAGAGCACAAGAGAGTTATGTTATGCGCTGAGAGCGCGGCGAGGTGATGACGCATTGAGTAATAATAACCACATGTTTAAGCCATAAAGCGTTAGTACGTTATCACCAATTAGTGTTGACCGAAAAACGTATGCCAAGTCAAAACCCATGATCGCATTGTATATTTACAATAGGTGAGGGGTAAAGCTAGCATTTTAGTAGATACTTTAAACTGGAGATTAAGTACTCCATGTAAACCGTGAAAGCGGATAACCGTTTAATTGACTGGTACATGGTGTGCAACGGGGCGACCATTATAAACGACTATTAACCAAATTATGTTGGCGGGAAGCAAGAATAAAGTTGGAGTGAGTAAACCGTGGAATACTTTGACATTTAACAACATCTATTACCCTATATATCCACCCAGAATCATATAAATGTGCGAATGCCACATGAGAAAGGATATAATGGACATTGGGGAAAAAGCCTCAACTGCCAAGAAAGGACAAGTCCATGCTAATGCTGAGGGTGTAAGACAGTTCTTATGAACCTTACAAATGGTAAAATGAATCCAGACCCGTAAGATGTTATAAATGGATTCCCCTAATTGAGAGTAGGGATGAACCATAGGTGTGTAGTAAAAGAGCTAGTGAAATAATTAGTGTGTGTGATAATGATACTACACATCGATATAATTTTTCCTCCATTCCCTTAATTATGGAAGACCGTGTAGAAGTCACAGTCCCGTGGAGTTGAAACCGGTATGAAACTACTACTTAAAGGGTAAACTAACCCTAAAGTAGTTGGGTCGTACCGCCGCTGCAAGCGAGTGGGCCCATATTGCTTAGGTTTAATATACCTAACTGGTTTGGGAAAACAAATGATGTGTTTACATCTCTCGATCAAACCGTATATGAATATCCATATACCTAACCAAGATAGGTAGTATAGCCAGAGTGGCTAGAGCCCGACCTTAGAGAAAAGAGGTAATGTAATAGGTAGCACATTGGTGCTCGAATATTCCACATGAGTGGAACACTTGAACTTATTACTTCAAGATGATATACTCGTAGATTACGTGGGGCGTAATCCCTTTTAAGGGGGTTAGACCGATTTCGCGCGCTTAATATATATACCGTATGTAGGAGTATGTAGCGCATGGTACACATGCTGAAAATGATTATTATACGTAGAGTACAAGTGTTATGACTGTATTATATTACTTGATGTAATATTATAATGTATTATATGTATGAACATATATATATTTTAGTTCGCATTAGTTATGGCGAATAGGAAAGAGAGAACATATAAGAGTGTTCTTACCCTAGTTCCGATTATTTACGCAAACATTGTGAACATTAGACACATAAACGCCTAGCTTGTTAGCTTTGTAGTGGAAGTTCAAGTAGGTCTATCATGTAACTCTGATGTGAGATTTCAGATAGAAGGAGTAGAAAACTCCGTATTATATGATTTGTGGCTTGGTATGAAACCGATTATTGTAAATGCGATGAGTGAATAGGTAGGAGACCGATGTATAACATAGTGGAAGTAAATCCTCTAGGAGTTGTATGAATAATTGTAAGTCGAGCGAACTTGGTTCATGGTTAGGATATACGACCCTACATACCGATGACTAGATTAATTACATTAGTTGACTTGTGTATTCATTGAACACAAGGTGGCAAATATCAAGAGGAAATAAGATAAGAAATGATTAAATAATTAAGGGAAAATTCATGATATATCCCTGTTTTCTTTCGTAATTCACAATATACCCCTATGATTTTCGTAACTCATCTTTAAACATGCTTAAATGTTGTCCAAAATTGATGAAACTTTACATGGACGATGCTAAAGTGTTATATTTTGATCCAATATTAAATTTAAAGCTTTTTAAGCTCACATGTGACATGTGGGATCCAATGAATATGTGATTGTTCATTAGGTCCCACAGGCACATGTGAGCTTAAAAAACTTCAAATTTGATATTGGACCAAAATATATGACTTTAGCATCGTCCATGTAAAGTTTCATCAATTTTGGACAACATTTAAGCATGTTTAAAGTTAAATTACTAAAATCACAGGGGTATATTGTGAATTACGAAAGAAAACAGGGGTATCTCGTGAATTTTCCCAATAATTAATTGGCTGAAATTGGCGTGAGAAGTCAAACTTGATCCTGGTCCGATCAAGGGAGACCGAACACAAATTGGGGTAAAAAATAGTTCAGCACTAACGCTGACCACGTCGGGGTTGGATGACTCTCGAAACTTCCTATAAGTGGACACAGATATGAATAGAAATTGAGATTTATGGCATCACTCAAAGAGCCGTGGACCATGGAGTCCTTCGTCATTAAACCGGTGTGTCTGCGAGTGACATCACCCAAGGAGCCATGGACCGCAGTATCCTTCGTCATTAGACCGGTGTGTCTGTGGGTGATTAGGGGAAATTAGGTGATTCTACCCATGGAGCCGTGGAGCGTAGTGCCTTTCGTTATTAAACCGGTGTGTCTGCGGGTAGTTGATGTTGGTTAGCATGGAGTTGGGGACCATCAAGTCCTGGTCTTTAAGACTACTTCCCTGTGATTTGCCATCGTTAAATATATGTACACACATACACGCGGAGTGATGTGTGGGTATCCTCGCGAGATACTAGCATATAGATAGGGATGCGTGGAGTATCCCTTGCGAAACACCTTTGAGTACTTTTTGTTGGTTGAGCACCTTGTCTAGTGCTACGCATGATTGATTAAGCACCTTGTCTAGTGTTGTGTGTGAATAATGTGCCTTGAGTTATGGCTATGTGGAATGAGATCAGTATGTAGACTAGGTTTGAACCTAGCGGGGTACGACCCCTAGTAGTGAGACTGTTATATACCAAGTGGAACTTGATTCCTTAGGAAAAACCGAATATGAGTAACGACTTTGGGACGAAGTCTCTTTAAGGGGGTAGATTGAAATACCCCAAATATTAATTACTTTAATTAATAATGAATTAATTAATGAGAGGTTGAGGAATTGAATGTCCTTAAATGAGTAAAAATGAATAATATAATGTTGGAATAAACCCTAAGAAGTCGTTAGGAAATAATAACGGAACCTAAAACGACATTGGGTGGTTAGAAAAAGAAATGTAAATGAAAATAAATTAATCGTTTATACATTGAAAACGTGCCAAAAATGTTTTAGGAGTGGAAACGAGGCCCTAGATACCTTATGAGGTTATTTGGGTAATTTCAGAGGTATTGGAAATTGGTTAAACAAATCAGAATAAAAGACGTGGTGTTTTCGCCTAAAATGGCAAAACTCAAACCGATTAGGAATTAAATATCAATTAATCAATTTATAAATAAACATTAATAATTATTGTTTGGAAGTATAAATTATAATTCATAAAGAGGTCCGTCTCATTAAATGAGACAACGGGCCACACGGCATAAAAACCGACAAAAAATGAGCTAGAAACCACTCTTACGTAAAACGTTAAAAAAATGATAGCAGACATGGGCCGACCCGCCCAACAAAAATGGGCTGGCCCAGTCACTCCCCCCTTCATTTCTAGTACCGCCAACCCACCCAACTACTATCCGAAAAAAAACTAGCCCAAACTTTCATTCTATTCCTTTCAGTCACGGGTAATTTACAACCCTAGCTGGCAATAGGAACAAGCTCTGCGCCTTTTGTCTCCCCCACTCCCTTCGTCTTCATTCTCTTCATTTCTGTTCAATTTTGAAGCAAACCCTAAACTGGCGAACATAACCCGCCTCCTTCTTCCTCTTCCGTTTCGTCATTCTCTGCAAAACACAGCCCAATCTGGCAAATGAACAAGGGACCCGAGGCGAGGTGTTCCTTTCCGTTCAAACCGAGCTTGATGGAAACCAACGGGAGCACCACTCCTTGCCTGGATATGAAAGCGCAAGGAAGATGTAGAGAAAATGGCCGAAGTCAGAGAATCGCTTCTAAAAATTTAAAAGGTGTACATTAGTCAACTTTATGTATACTACTGCTTCTTTTTGTCCGAAAAGGCTAGAAATTTTGTGCTGTAAACTGGTTCCATAAAAAATTTGAGTTTGAATGTTATAGTTGGAACCGAAAACGTAGGATTGTGATAGCTTTGACATTTTTCTTTTCCAAATCTGTACATGGACTTGCGAATGTGAAATTTCGGTATTTTTGACTACAAAATTGGAACCCTAAAAATCCGTCTAGGGTTCCAAAAAAATTTCAAGCGAAGTTTTATGCATTTCAAAAATGGAAACTAGAGTTTGAAGTTCTGAATTTAGGGTTCCGATATAGATTTAAGGTTTCTGTTGTGAAAACGAAAATTTAAGACGTTCTAAAAATCAATTTTGGGGTAATATGAAATTGAATTGAAATATGGGCTGTTTGGTGAAATTGGGGTTCCGAAAGCTAGGGTTCCAAATTGGGGAAATTCTGAGAAATTAGGTTTAAGTTGAGGCTAAATTGAGAATCTGAGAAAGATTGTGGGTGAATCTAGAAATATTGGAAAATTAGGGGCGTAAATGTGATTTAGAGGAATTTGGTGCAATTTTGCAATTTCTGGAAAATTATGGGCAAGAATGTAAATTGGTAAAATAAGGTCAAAATTAGAATTGGTTGGTCAAAATTAGATTAGGGATTTTGACCAAGTCAAAATTAAAAATTGGAAAGGCAACATTAAAATTGGGAGGTCAAGCTGGAAATGGGTTGGTCAAACTAGAAATGGGCCAGAATTGGGCTTTGGTCAAAAGAATGAAATTGGTCAAATTGGAAATGGGCAAGAATTGGAAATTGGTCAAATTGGAGATGAATGGGCTGTCAAATTGGAATGGGCAAGAATTGGGAATTGGAAATTGGTCAAATTTAAAAGACAAATCAAATTGGGCTCCTAAGTAAGCAAGATTTTTAATTGATTTTGGAGTTAGCAAATTGGGTTTCTAATAGCCCATTGACCAATTTTCTTTTATAATGAGCTTTAAGCCAAGTTATAAGTGGATAAGAGATGAGAATATTGAATTAGGCAACTCTAAATAATGAAGTATCAAATTAGTGAGTTGTAAAGGGGATTTATGAATTGTAGTAAGGTGGCTATGCGATAGATTAAATGGTTTTGGGATTTGTATTATAAATTTATATTAATTTGTAAAAGGCATTAAGATTAATATTATATATGAAAACTTATATATATATATGGGTGTGTACATAATAGTTTAACAATGAAATTTGTGAGACTATATATATATAATTTGGTGTACAAAAACATATTTATATAATTGAAGGATTGGAACTTCGGAACCGAATATGACACGTAATAACTATACACAATAGTTATGAAATAATATACTAAGGGGGAAGAGCTTAGTATATGAGAGGAAATGTTATCAAAACATTAGACATTAAACGTCTAACTTAAAATATGGAGTTTAATGGAAGAAATGATTTTATAATTCTAATTGGAACAATTATGTTTTGTATACAACATTGACTTAAATACCTTAAACCAGTTATTTACATTGACCTAGTCAACTCAATTGAAAGGTAGTCAACATTTACCTACTCTTAATTAAGGAGAGGTTTATAAGAGGATTAAATGTTATAAGGTCAACTGTAGAAACAAAATATGTGATGAACTATATAAATGTACAAATGTAATATTATGTACATATGTATGTATATATATACATGCTGATAAATATATAAACTATGGTTTAATGAAATAGGTTATTAAGGTTATATCATAAGTTGTAAAATATGTGTCAGTACCATTAGTACGTTAATTAACTAGTTATCATGACTAATCTCGAACTTACTTGAAAACCCGAGTAATGACGACTAGAAAATCACGGGGTAATTACCGGGGCGATTAGTGACTAGTCGGGGTACCAAATTAGTTCATATTATAGAGAGCTAATATGTAGTCTCGTATTCCAGAGTTGAGTGCATTAGAGGACGTGCGTTAGAGGCACCTCGAGGAGCATCGGATTTAGCATGATTCATACTTCTCGGTCCTATATTCCCGGTGCACGGTATGTTATTATATGACTTGATTGTCTCTGAGGATTTCCTCTGTTCAGACATTGTGTGAAAATCTGTGATAAGGTTGAATGTGTGCTTGTGTGAATTAATATGCATGAATTGTGTATTAATGCTGCTTTATTATTACTGTTGTGCGATAACAGTACTATTTGTATATATGAACATATTTATAAAACGAACTAGCGGCTATGATGCCATCTTATATGTGTAATATAAGGAACATAAGAAAAACGTTGCAACATTAGGATAATAAGATATATATATATATATATATCCGAGACTTATATACGGAGCGTTGGCCTTTTTGACGCCGCTCTCGTATCTAACACTGGATCCTGAGTTGATATACTTAGGATTGGACTAACGACCTTAGTCTGCTGTGTTAGGAAATGGTATGCGATGTGATGGTATAGATGAATAAACCAAGAGGTTGTGGCTCGTGTGTGAATTGTGATCAACTAATGAAATACCCCTAAATTAATTTAAATTAATTTAGGGGATTTCTTTTATTAATCTTAAATAATACTATTAAATATTAAATTATTATATGGAATTATGAAATTTATTTAGGGATTTCTCCTATTGAACCCTAAAGAATACATAAAATATTTAATTATTATATATTATTATATAGTATATGAATTTAATAATAATAGATTATAAGTCAATAAATCTTGGGAAAAATTTATAAACGCTCCAACTATATTATGATTTTAGGAAGTGTTGGAACATTGTTTTGAAACATAAAAGTCAGTATAAAATTCTAGAAACCCTAAAGCCTTTTAAGCCTTGCTAGGGTTGACTTTTTGAGAATGGTCAAACCAGCCCATGAAACCTATACCAATAAATAGGTTATGGAAACCATGAAGATCGATAAAAAGAACGTCAAAAACGGATCATCCTAGCCAAAGTTATGATCAAATGAAGTTTAGAGCCAAAATTTGAAAAAAAGCTGACGTGGCACGGTCTGCTGAGTCATCGCGCGCCTCGGGATACGCGCCCAGTACTTAGTCGTTTTTTCTGCTATATTTCCGGTAACAGAAACCAGCCTTTGCCCTATTTTGTGACCTTCATAACTTTCTCATCTTTTGGAATTTTTGAGTGTCGTCTTCTTTGTTGCCTTCTCCTACACTTCCTCTAAACAACCATAACTCACACTAGCCCTAACTCGTCCTAAATCAACAGGAAATTCGAGCCAAAGTAGCCACCCTGCAAAAACCGAAACTGCAGTTCCAGTTTTTCCTTCGATTCTGGTAACTTCGTCTTGCCATAACTTCTTCGTTTCTTAGCCAAATTCCATGTTCTTTAGCTCGTTTTGAAGAGCTCTAATCCCTCTAAAACTTTCATGTGGATGACCTAAGCCAATTCCCAACCGTTTGGAAGAAAGAGGTGTCTAAAGGTTCGGATTCGTCAGAGCATAAAATCATAGTTTTCTTTCCAGAAAACGCAAGGTTCCATGTTCTTTAGCTCGTTTTGAAGAGCTCTAATCCCTCTAAAACTTTCATGTTGATGACCCAAGCCAATTCCCAACCATTTGGAAGAAAGAGGTGTCTAAAGTTTCGGATTCGTCAGAGCATAAAATCATAGTTTTCTTTCCAGAAAACGTAAGGTAAACTCGCAACTTCCAGCTTCGATTTCTTTCTGTGTAGTGCAAGTTAGGGTGAGTTCTTGCTATCATTGTGTAGAGTTACGTTTCCTCTTTAGATTAAGCCCAAGAACTAGTTCTAACTCGGTCTGTACTGTAAATTATAGCGTTGCAAAGTAGGCTACTCAATCGGGTTGTAAAGGGGGCGTTTTTCCAAAACCGAAACAAATCTGTTCGATTCGAGCAAATCTGGTAAGTTTCCTTCAAATTCCTTCAACCTTGCTAATCTACATTACATTGTCGGTCAAAAACATGTCCCAATTGCATCAATTACGCAATAGATTGAGTGAATTTGATAGATTCGAACTCGGAAACCGTTTGAACCCTAACTTCGAAACCGAATTCGAAAACCATTGAATCCTGCATTATATCTACGAAATTAGTATCATTAGAACCGTAATGTGATTTCGAAACCATAGAAACAAGAATTACTCAATTTGGTTCTGTAGATTGTGAGAAAATCGTGAATTAGTACTTGGGGTTGGTTCTGGATGCGCTGAAGAACTCGATGATTCTCGGCCGTCCGATCGTAGTTAAAAGAAACGGACGGCCGAGATTAAAATGTTTCAGATTAGGTTTTTATAAATTCCAGTAAATAACCCTAACTTGTTGACTTAATTTAAATACCTTCCCGAATGTGTTTTGACTTGAAATTTTAACCATAGATTCCTTATTAAATATAGTTTATTTTGATGTAAATTATTATGGTTTTGGAGTTTTTAAACGTAAGTTATGATTTTTGCAAGTTACGGGTTTTCTGGAATTATTTGGCTAATTTAAAAAGATATTTTTATGAAATAAAAATTTTATAATATGTCTAAAATGTTATAGTTACTGTATATAAAATTTGGGAATTTTTGGACTATGGTAAAATGGTTTACAAATTGTGTTTGTGAGTTTTCCATAAGAATAACCCATAATATATAGTTTTTGATGTAACCAAAAATTAAAGTATGGCTTGTTAATAAACTTTTTAAGCTGGGGAAAATAAGGGAAACTAAATTAGCATTTTATAACAGTAAGTTTATAAATGTTTTGGTATTAGCTTTTAAGAGAAGTGAAGTTATTTACATATATGTATATATACTAATATGGTAGAATTAAAATAGAAACTTATGTTAAATCAAGGAATTTAATTATTTTACGTTTTATTTATTTTATTATATGGGAGTTAATATTTTTAATTAAAACTAAGGCAAATATATATATATTTCTACACATATATAAAAAGGGAATAAAGTAGTAACTTAGAGTAGAGCGGGGAGCTAATAAATTAACACTTATAATAACTAAATATTATAAGAGCTAGAATCCTAAGATATAGTAAAAGGAATACTTTATGAAACATACTTGGTATGCAGTTAAAGGTTGTAATAATAAGATAGTTTAAATATAATAAGTTACATAGAGGATGTCTTAGTTAAATTCTAATACAGGTATTGAAATACCCCGAACTTAAATATGGTGATTATATTATTCTAATATAGTATTTAAGGGCCTAAAAGTGCCTAAGTAATTTTTGGTAAAGAAAAATAAATCCAAAAGAAATGAGAAAAATGCTTAGAAAGCGGAAAACGCTAAAACAAGCGTTAAATAACCATAGGAGGTACGAAACCTCGGTTATAGTATCGTAAGGATTTCTAAGGCTTATTCATGCCTAAGTAGTATACGGGAGTGATTCCCGAAGAAAACGGAACCAAGAAATGTATTAAAACGCTAAAAGAGCTTTAGTGCACGTTTTTCGAGGAAACCCGAAAACGTGACTTTAAGTGGTCAAACAGACCCGTAAAAATTATAAATCATTAAATAATAATTATTAAGCATTTACGGAAGCTTAATAGCCAATGAAAATAAAGAAACGAGAAAATTCCGGAAAACGGGCCCGGTTAGTGAGTAGTATCAAAACCGGGTAAAATAACGAGCGTTTTCTGTAAAAGACAAAAAAAAACTGCTCCAGCTTAACCGTAAAAGGGGGCTAGTTTTTATAGAGTATTAATACTCTCTTATCACATGTAACTAGCTAGCAAATAATGAGTCAAAAAGCAAAAGAGGAATAAAAGGTAAAAAGTAACTTACCTTTCCTCTCCCCTCACTTCTCTCTTCTCTCTCCTCCCCTCCTTCCTTCTCCATCGTTTTCTCCCTCCTCTCTCTCTGATTTGGGCACCGATTTTGAAGCCTCCCATGGCTTCCATGGCAACTCCAACTTCAACCTCATGCTCCATCCACATGTAAGCTCCAAATCAAAAACAAATACATATTTGAACTCCCCTCATCCTCCTCTATAATTCCCTCTTTACAAAATTCGAAAAGGAGGAGTTTCATCTCCATGGGTTTTCCCCATTTGAAGAGAAAAGCACACCATTGTGGAGCTTGGAGTCTCCTCTTTCCAACAAGGTAAAAATCTCCATGAAAGACCTCACTTTTCTCCATCTCTTGGCATGGCCGATTTTGGTCTCTCTTTCTTACCTTGTTTTCCCTCTTGTTTTGGAGCTTTGCTTCAACCCTCCAATGGTGGTGAGAACACCTTCTTGAACCAAGGGCTAAAACCCCTCCTAAAGCACTCCAAAGGTAAACCCTAGAATTTGTATTTTTAAACACTTCAATGAATTAGTGTTATTATGAGGGTTAGTAGATTAATTATGTTCTCTTTGTGTAATTTGGGCGTTGGGATGGAGTTTGAACTCCATCCCCCAAAATCGATTTGAACAAGAAAAAGGAGAGGAAAGAGAAATGGAAAAGAAATGAAGGAATCAAAAGCTCAAGGTAAGAGCTCCTTCCTAATGTTAAATTTTATTGCATTAGAGTAATGGGAATGGGTAAAATATTTAAAGAACCTAAAACATTGTACTAGTATTGAGAATTGTGAAGTTTGAGTATTTACGAGCAAGTATGTGGATTGTAGGCCTTAGAGCCAAATAATTGTGTATGAGTATTTGTATTGTGGATTGAGGAAATATTGGTGTATTAGGATTTTGTATGTGTGCTGGTAGAACCCTCGTGGTTTGGCTAGAATAGGGATGGATTTGATGAGAAAGGATGTGTGTGGATAAGTAAGGAAAGTAGATGAGTTATGGCAAAATTTCGGTAGGAATTGTGCATTAAGGAATGACTTGGTGAATGGGAGAACCAAGGTATGTATTGGGGATAGTAGAGATGTTTAATGACCATTGGGATGGTGATTGTAGTATGAGAAATAGGAAGTGTAATATCTGTAGCAAAGTGTATAAGAATACATTAGAGAAGTTAGGAGAATTTAATGTGCAGAATTTTGTAAAGTGAGTATTGGAACTTGGGTATACGTAGTGCAAGGGCTTGGAAATGAATTGGTATGGTAAGGAGAGGTATTTAGAATGCTAGGAATGACATTGGTGAGAAAGTATTGGATGGGAGAATTGAATTGTGAAATCTGTAGCATAAGTGCAACAAAAACTGTTACAAGTGTTGAAAGGAAGTGAGGAGAAATTGGGTATGTGGATGTAGAAAAGAGTAAGGAATTGTTGGATGAACTAAGGCAAATTGGAGGGCCTAGATAGTGTTTAAACATGTGGGATTACAAGTGGGAAGATTGGGGAAGTAATGGGTAAAAGAGAGGACTGAAAACAGATTTTAAAACTGAAGTACTGGGCCGGACCGGACTTGCGACCGGACTTGCAAGTTCGGTCGAGCCCAGATTTACAAAGACGGGAAACCTTCTGGAATCGACCGGACTTGCGACCGGACATGCAAGTTCGGTCGGACCAGAAAATTCTCCCGTCAGAAACCTTCTGGAATGGACCGAACTTGCGAACGGACTTGCAAGTTCGGTCGGCCAGAAAAATTCCCGTAATGCGAGCTACTGGAATGGACCGAACTTGCGACCGGACTTGCAAGTTCGGTCGAGCCAGAAAATTTCCCGTACTGGTAGCTACTGGAATGGACCGGACTTGCAAGGTCGGTCGCAAGTCCGGTCGAGTAAAAAAAAAAAATTTATTATATGATTATAACAATCATATGTATATATATATATGCCTATACACATATGTGCATATATATGTAGTAGTACACTGTAAATGAAGTAGTGAAGGTAAGAAAGTAAGTATATGAGTAGGAAAACAAATGAAAAAAAAAAACCAAGTAAGTTGAGAGTATGAGAACATTGAGTACACCGGGATAACGGGGTAAGTACGGGAGTAGTAGTTATTTGTGTATCGTAAGAGTATAATATTAATAATAATGTTGAAACATTATTAGTGGGTCAAGTGTGAACCAAGGAACGAGGGCACACATGGTAGAGCTAACTCCGGTGAAAGGTATGATTTCCTCATGCCCCGTATGCTAACCGAGTTACGTTGATTTGTGTGCTGTATGCCGGCTAATCAAGACTAAAGCATGAAACGGTTTATTGCCTTTCATTATATGTCTTGCTGTATGTTGATTGAGCTAACCTTCTTGAATGATTGTGTGGCTTTACTTAGTGCGTAGACCGACTCATAGATGAGTCTTGTTGTGTATTGACTCGTAGCGAGAGTCGTGTGTGAATTAATGGAACCGTAGCAACGTACTAAACCAACGAACCAATAAATGGTAACGTAAACCAATGAACTCACTAGAATGTGAGAGTGTACGGGAGTAATAACCTCCCGATAACGGTAGGAGAAACGAAATGAGTAATCCACAAACGAACAGTAGTGGAAGTATATAAGTAACCTCTATTGGAGGAACTAATCTTGGTGCAAAACATGAACCATGAGAGTAGTAAAGAATGATGAGGGATCTCCAAACCCCTTAGTAATTAGTCGACCCATTACGAGAGGACCCGACTGATGTAAGTATGCCCCGAACGAGAGAGTATTCGATATGTTGGGGAACCCTTAAATCTGAGGATACTAGACGGTGGTAATTCCCTAAGCTAACAGAGGTTATCGAGAGAGATACTTCTAGGCTAACCCATGAGGTTGTATTGTGCTCTGAGAGAAGAGTGTTGGGAATTCGTGTAGTCCGGTAGAACGGACATTTGAGTATTTGAGGAGCTAAGCGTATAGCCCTCGTATTGTAGGTCCGGGGCGAGTCTTGAGTATGACTGCCCCAGAGGCCAAAGTAATGAGTATTGCGTATGTATGAGTAAGGTAATGAGTATCGAGTAAGAAGCAAGTATGAGTATGTAAGGAGTACCGAGTATGTATGAGTAAGTATTGAGTATTGAGTATGTATGAGTAAGTATGGAGTATCGAGTATGTAAGAGTAAGTGTAGAGGATTGAGTGGTGAGTATGCACCAGTGTAGTAACGAGTACAGAGTAAGGATCGTGTACGAGTAAGGTATTGAACATGGAGTGATGAGTATGTAAGAGTAAGGAGTAAGTATGAGTAGAGTAACGAATGTCGAACACAGTACGAAGAGTAACGAATGTATAACAAATACGGATGGCTGACTATTGAATCGTCTTCCTTAGTAAGTATTGTACTTGTGTATTTATGTAGGAATCTTTGATGTATTGTGTAGTATGAGCATGTATGTATGCATGTAAAATGAACTCCATGTATATCCGACCCAAAGTAGTCGGCGTACCGCGGTTAGCACGCGGTATATGTGGATTTCATATGCAGCGTAAGCTGACCCCCTAGGGGGACCTTTTTTTTTTAGTGTGCAGGTACCGAAGCTGCTCACCGTTCGAGAGAGTAGGACGGGGACTGCTACATAAGCACGGGTAGTTGAGTAAAGGGAATCGTATGCGTAAACGTAGTATGAATTGGGATGTCTATACTGTATCGGTAATGTAAGGATTGTAGTATACTCGGTATAGTATTGTATTGGAGTTGTATCGAATTATGGATTGGTATGCAAGGGAAAGTAACGTAATGTGTAGAGCACTCGGTATGTTCATATTCATCAGACCGATAGTATGTAGTGTTGTAACTCGCCTTGTTAGTCACGTGGGTGACTAACGGCATTGTACACCCGCCGTTGAGTAAGTAATATCCGCTGCGAAGGTAAGTATGGTACGGTAATGACGGTATTAGCGGTAGGGGTGTTACAGGTATACTTATATATATTAAATAAATAAAGGAAAACATTTTATTTATTTAAACCATATGTCGGTTGTGGTATGCCTAAAAGTTATTGAACATAATTAAATACAATAAAATCTCCTAAAAATGTTATGGATAAATCTTAATACATAAAGATATATATAAATATATAAATACATTAAAATAGATGAGGGAAATAATATTCCTTGTGATAGTTATAATAAGTAGAATATATATGTTAAACCTTAAGTTTTAATCGGTGTGTAATTAATTAGTCATTAGTAACTTAAGGGTTTAATTACACAACATAAGCTTAACACGGTCTTGGGTTAACTTACTAAGCCCAAGTCTTTGAACTCCAAAAGCCCACTTAAACGGTTCAAAGAGAGTTTGGGCTACTCTCAGGAATAAATTCTAAATCGTTCCAAACTAAACGAAATGGGCCTAGTAAAGGATTTAGTTAACGAGTCAAGCCCAAATCCTTGTGAGAGAATAATGGTAAACCTGGAACTATTAATCAGTAAGAAAAGAAGGTTGTTTAGATTATAAGTCCCTTAACTAATCGACACTTGGTACACCTTAATTATAGGTTACTATTGGGGAATCACTTATTCGAGTTATTTATTGTTCTTCACATACCAGGTACGATTTCTCGTACTCCGATACTTTTGCTGATTGACTTATGAGATATTTTTGACAAATGCTAACTGAGTTTAAGAGTCTAAAAGGAAATGGTTGTGTGACTAACTCAGCTTGTGTGACTAACTGAGCCTTGAATGTGAAACTCACTTGGGTATTGGTTCCTTCTTTTTGGTTGTTCCATTAGACATTGACTGCTTAGGATTTACGCTTCTGCACTCTGTAAGACTGAGTGTTTTGGTATTGCTCTGGGTAGTTAGTGATCTGGTGGGAATTTGGAAAAGGTCAATTTTGGTAAATTCTTCTTTTGACTCTGGATATCATTTCATCCATGAGCTGGTTCTTGAGGTTTCGACGTGTGCGCGTCTTCAATGGTAACAACTGAGGGCTGTATATCCCTCACCCATAGGGGCATTTGTATTTGACAGCAGGGGCTGTATATCCCTCGTCCACCAGGACATTTTTAATCTGACAGCAGGGGGCTGTATATCCCTCGTCCATACGGACATTTATATCTGGCGGTAGGGGCCATCTCTCCCAATTGGTTTTATTCCACTCTTGAGTTATTGGTTCTTAGATCTATCTTTTCATTCCTAGTCCTTTGTGACTATCTGAGACTTTCTACTCCTAACTGAATTGATTCTAACTTGAGTACTGGATGTTCACTAACTCATGGTGTGGTTTTGGGTTGACTAACTTTACCTTGCTGTTATTGATCTTTATCCCTAACCTGTTATCTTGATTTGTTGATTTGTGAATTGCCTTGTTCCTCTGTGTGGTTTAAGTGATTGTTTTCAAGCTATTATTTATTTAAGAGTTGTATTACAAGTTTGTTTTTGGAGGATCGTACCAGTTCCATTCCAGGGAACTGACCCACCCCTCTCGGGGTGGGCTGCTTGGTTTTATCTTGCAGGTACGAGTTACTTTATAGGTGGCCACGAAGAGAACGAGTGATTGGGATGTGATTAGGTTTTGTGGAGAGTTTACGCGTTTTATTTTTGTTAAGTTTTCTCGAGGTTCAGGCCGTGACAATTGTAATCTTTAAGTTGTAATTGGTGAGGTTTGGTGCCGGGTGTTTGGAACCCGATGGTCTGTACGCTTTTACTATTTTATTTCCGCTATAAATATGTTAAATAGGGGCGTTACAGAAATTGGCATCAGAGCGTAGTTGCGCTCTGAACCCGAGAAAACAAGCCGAGTGAAATACTTAGATTATAGGTGCACTTAAAACTGGGGAACAGGGGTAGAATTGGGAAGTGAGAATTCCAGAAAGGCGCGTGACCCTTACCCCAAACTTACTACTTACGTTTTACTTCACGTACATTCGAACCGTCCTTAGGACGTTATAATATTTCATATATTCATATATTACTACATAGATATTTAGACTCAACAATACGCCTTCTGAGTAACAAAACCGTCATACCAGCTAGATGTCTTGAAGAGGAGGAAGAGGAGGAGTTGGTCCCTCAGGAGGCTATGGACCCGACGCTGTCACCCCAGAGGTCATAGCGCAGATTGTGACAGCTGCATTAGCTCAGCAGCAGGCTCAGATCCCACAACCACCACCGCCACCACCTAATGGTCCCCGGGAGTTCAACTGGCTGAAGGCAGTCAACGACCTTCGTCCCCCAGTCTATGAAGGCCAGCCAGAACCAAATACCTTAGAGAGATACATCAACGAGATGCAGAAGGCCTTCACCTCACTGCATGTTCCTGCAGGTCGCCAGGTGGACATAGCGGCCTACTTTCTCTGGGACCCGCGCATCGATGGTGGCAGACCGCCAGAGCTGAGCTGACTGCCCAGGCGGACTTCGGCTTCCCAGCCTTCTTAGTGGCCCTGAGAGCCAAATTCTATCCATCCTACCTGCAGAAGAGGATGAGGAGTGAGTTCGAGCAGCTGAAGCAAGGAGTTCCTCTGTTGCTGAATATTATAATAAATTTGTGGAGCTGCTCGCTGTTATTGGAGAGGGAGCTTACGCTCCGAGGTATCTGGTGGATAAATTCCACACCGGCTTGAACTTCAGGATCATGACTATGATCGGTTCCACCAGAGGGATGACCCTACAGGAGCTAGCGGATGACGCAAATGACTGCGAGACCACCATTGCCTACCAGGACTCTGTGCTAGGCAAGAGGAAGGGGGATGGAGAAAGAGGAAATGGAGGGAACTTTTCCCAGAACTATGAGAGGAAGGGAAAGTTCTACAAGGGGAGGAACGAGAAGGCCATGGTCCCCTCATATACTGGTGCTGAGCCACTCCGCTCCCAGCCACCTAAGGGAAACAGACCGGTAAGAAGATACTTCTACAAGTGGTGCAAGAAGGACCACCCGGGCAAGGATTGTAAAGGAAATCTGGTGGAATGCAACTACTGTGGTAAGAAAGGGCATAGGGGATTCGAATGCCATAAGAACCCGGATTCTTGGAACTACAAGCCCGCCACCGAGACCACTGCTAGAGCCCCAGCTGCTACTACTACTGGAGGAGGTCGAGGTGGCACAGGAGGTGCTGGACCATCTACCAGCCGCCCTGTCCAGAGCCATCCACAGAGGCCGGGACAGAACTACCCCCAGAGGCCGGGCATGGCACCGGTCCTTAACATGGTGGACCGCGTCGAGGCAGCAAGTGATGACCCGAGTTCACCTGGTGAGGACTATTTTCCTCATGAAGAGGCTTAGACTTTTACTTTATTCACATTTCATTGGCTAGTTTTTCTTTTCCAATGTAAAAGGGATGAACTACAAACCCTTTATTTTGTTTTGCTTCGAACCTTTTCATTACCAGTGTGAACCGTGACTTATTATTTAATGGCAAATTGTTGTTTCCATTCAGCTTTTGATATTTGCTTTCCTATTTTGCCATTTTCCACACCCAACATCCCCTTTGAAGCCAAGCCACACGCACCAGAGAAGTGTGAGGTAATGAGACCCGGGATGATCCTACTACGAGAGTACCTGACCCCAGCAGTCCAGTATGCATTGATCCTCAAGATCAGGGAGTTAGGTATGAAGGAAGGAAATTTTTACACCCCTACCTTCAAGAATGGTTCAACCATGAAGGTGAAGATCATGTGCCTAGGTAAGAAGTGGGACCACACCACCAAGAGCTATGAAGAGGTGGAGGTGCCGCCAATCCCGGAGGAACTGCAGACCATCATTAGAGCTGCAGTTAAGGCAGCACAAGAATTAGAGGATGTGCCCGTCCCAGACCTAACCCCCGACGTGTGCATCATCAACTTCTATGGAAAGGAGGGTAAGCTAGGGATGCACCAAGACAAGGATGAATCACCAGAGTCCGTCACCAGAGGAGTTCCAGTGGTGTCCATATCGCTTGGAGACGACATGGAGTTCCTATTTGGTGATCAAAGGAGGATGGACCTTGCTACCAAGACCCTCCTGAAGTCGGGTGATGTACTGATCTTTGGTGGGGCAGCTAGACTCATCTACCACGGGGTGAAGAGAATCAAGCCCAACACAGCCCCCACACCCATTATTAACCAGACCCATATGAAACCGGGCCGTCTAAACCTAACCTTTAGACAGACCTAGCCTTGTACTTTACAGTTTCAGTAATGTAAATTTTAAGTTGCTCATGAAGCTTTCAATAATAATGGAAATTCTAAGAATTTTATTGCTTCACTGTAGGGGTTGGAAACTCAGGGATCAGGCTGAATGTGTTGAACCAGGCTCAAGCAAAGAGCAATGGAATGGTCATCACAGGTATAAACATTAACCTTGAGTAATTACCTTGGAACGTTTACCCAGAATCTTAAAAATCTATCCTATAATTTCAGGCACGTTCCTAGTTAATGGAGTGGAGGCCACAGTCCTGTTTGATTCTGGTGCCTCCCACTCCTTCATATCACAAGCGTTTCATGCTAAGATCAATGCTTCCATAGAGGATATCCATGACCGCTCAGTCTTGCTGCCATCCAGAGAGCTGATCAAGTGCAGTAAGCAGTGCAAGAATTTGAGCATACACATCAAGAGAGAAGAATTCCTTCTGGATGCCATAGTCTTCCCTGGCATGGGGTTCGACATAATTGTGGGCATGGACACGCTACAACGGTACCGAGGTAGACTACACTGTGCAGAGCACCGTCTCCTCCTGAAGTCAGCTACAGGGATCACCGTGTCATACCGAATGCAACTAAACAGCCGACTGTGAAGGTTGATAGCTTTATCCCTGATGAAGGAGGTGTCCAAGGGCGCTACCACCTACTACTGTTATGCCCAGGATCTAAGGACGGATCCGAAGTTCCAGAGCAATGTTTCCATTGTGTCGGAGTACCCCGACGTCTTTCCAGAGGAGCTACCAGGACTACCACCACTGAGAGAGGTTGAATTCAATATCGACCTCATACCTGGCACGGGACCGATTGCTAAGGCTCTCTACCGGATGGGCCCTACAGAGATGGTTGAGTTGAAGAAGCAGCTGCAGGAGCTACTAGATAAGGGTTTTATCAGACCCAGTGTCTCGCCTTGGGGTGCTCTTGTGCTTTTCGTCAAGAAGAAGGACGGAAGCTTGAGACTCTGCATCGAGTATAGGGAGCTGAACAATGTCACGATCAAGAACAAGTACCCACTACCCAGGATCGATGACTTATTCGACCAGCTGAGGGGAGCTAAGGTGTTCTCTAAGATTGATCTGCGTTCCGGATATCATCAGATAGCTGTAGCGGAGTCAGATATAGAAAAGACAACCTTCCGGATCAGATACGACGACTACGAGTTCACAGTGATGCCGTTTGGACTGACCAATGCACCCGCGAGATTCATGGATCTGATGCAGAGAGTCTTCCAAGCCCAGTTGGATAAGTCAGTAGTCGTGTTCATAGACGACATCTTGGTATTCTCCAAGAGTCGGGAGGAACACGAGCAGCATTTGAGGACAGCCTTGGAGACTCTGAGAGAAGAAGTTATATGCCAAGTTTAGCAAGTGTGAATTTTGGCTGGACAAGGTGTCATTTCTTGGACACGTGATCTCAGCTGAGGGAGTTTTAGTAGACCCAGCTAAGATTGAGGCTGTAAAGAGCTGGCAGAGACCTCGCACTGTGGCAGAGGTGAGGAGTTTCCTTGGGTTGGCTGGCTACTATAGACGCTTTGTGAAGGACTTCTCCAGGCTAGCCAAGCCCTTGACCTCCCTGATGAAGAAGGACAGCCCATTTGTATGGACCGAGGCTTGTGAGGTCTCCTTTCAGGCGCTGAAGGACGCCTTGACCACAGCTCCAGTATTAGTGATCCCTGAGGGGAACGAGGGATACGAGGTGTATTGTGATGCTTCAGGCAGAGGGATTGGTGGGGTACTGATGCAGAATGGCAGAGTGGTAGCGTACGCTTCTCGACAGCTGAAGAAGTCTGAAGAAAATTACCCCACACACGACCTTGAGCTCCTCGCCATAGTCTTCGCCTTGAAGATCTGGCGACATTACTTGTATGGAGCCTCAGTCCGGATTATGACAGATCACAAGAGTCTGAAGTACATCTGGACCTAGAAGGAGCTGAACCTGAGACAACGACGATGGGTCGAGCTACTGGCTGATTATGACATTAACCTTCAGTACACGGAAGGTAAAGGGAATGTCGTAGCAGACGCTTTGAGCAGGAGAGTGTACTCACTCCTAGCTTTGACAGAGACGACCACGATAGCTGAGGAGATATACGCAGCCCAGGATAGTGATGTATACCTACAGGGCGTCAAGCAGAAGTTAGCAGACGATATGACTGATGGTCTGAAGTATGAGTATGAGTTAGACAGCGAGGGACAACTTCGAGTCAGAGGCAGACTCTGCGTTCCTCAGGATGCGACAACACTTCAGACCAGGATTCTCTCTGAGGCTCATTCCTCTACATTGTCAGCACACCCTGGAGCCACCAAGATGTACAAGGATTTGAAGAGTAATTCTGGTGGAGCGGGATGAAGAGGGATGTAGCAGATTTCGTCTCCCGATGCCTCACCTGTCAGAAGGTGAAGTTTGAGCATCGTCGACCAGGAGGCCAGATTCAGTCATTACCAGTACCGTGCTGGAAGTTTGACGACATCAGCATGGACTTTGTGGTCGGTCTTCCTCCAGCTAGAGGCGGGTTGAATTCTATTTGGGTGATAGTCGATAGGTTGACCAAGACAGCCAGGTTTATACCTATCAAGGACACATGAAAGGTGCCCAAGCTGGCTGAGGTGTTCACCCAAGAGCACATCTGGTACCATGGGGTACCGAAGACGATTGTCTCCGATCGTGATAAACGTTTCCTCAGTAGATTTTGGCGCCCGGTGTAGGAGGCGTTTGGTACTCAGCTACGCCTTAGCACAGCCTTTCACCCTCAGACTGATGGGCAGACCGAGAGGACGATTCAGACGCTAGAGGATATGCTACGAGCGGTTGCTCTAGACTATCAAGGGAGTTAGGTAGAGCGTCTACACCTGGTGGAGTTCTCCTATAATAACTCCTACCACTCATCTATCGGCATGGCACTATTCCAGGCTCTGTATGGCAGGCCGTGCCGGACTCCCTTATCGTGGAGTGACCCTACCGAGGCAATCCTGATTGGGCCTGAGTATGTTCAGACACTGCAGGATGACGTTAGAGTTATTCAGCACCACATGAGGGCAGCGCAGTCTAGGCAGAAATCTTATGGGGATCAGCGCACCAGAGAGCTAGAGTTTCAGTTGGGTGACATGGTTTTCTTGCGGGTGTCTCCAATGAGAGGGATATTCAGATTTGGGATGAGGGGGAAGCTAAGCCCTAAGTATGTCGGTCCGTACAGGATTACAGAGCGAGTGGGCCCAGTTGCTTACAAACTAGAGCTACCAACGGAGTTGGGGAAGGTACACGATGTGTTTCATGTATCTCAGTTGAAGAAGTATATGCCTGACCCTTCTCACGTACTATAGCCAGAGAGACTGGAGATTGAGCCTACACTGAGGTATGAGGAGACTTCTATTCGGATCTTGGACATGAAGGTCCGAGAAACGAGAGGCAGATCAGTCAAGTTAGTGAAAGTTCTTTGGGAGCATCATGGGGTTGAGGAAGCTACTTGGGAGACTGAGGACTCCATGAGAGTAAAGTAACCACATATGTTTACATGATATTCTGCTATCCTGATGTGATTCACGTTGATGGCGGTACGAGGGCGTACCTTAGCTCTTTTAAGGGGGATATACTGGCATACTCCTCCTTCGTTAACTCATCCGGATTATGCCTTGTTGCATTGTTAGTAGAGGGAGAACAGTATTAGTAGTGTGAGAGGTGTATGTATGTACGTAGTTTTACATTATGGCACGGTAGTTTGTCACGTTTGTGTTTTGTTTCAGTTTATATTTTGATTCAGTTTGATTTGATTTCGGTACTCTCGAGTGGAATGTTGAAATGGAAATAAAGGATTGGATTGGTATGGAATTTCATTGGAATTATTATTGTCTCAGCACATCCGAAGCGGTGTGAGTGCCTATTAGTTGTTTTGTAAACTTCGAGGAAGTTTCTTTTAAGGGGGATATACTGAAATACCCCTTAAATTAATTTAGGGGATTTCTTTTATTAAATCTTAAATAATACTATTAAATATTAAATTATTATATGGAATTATGAAATTTATTTAGGGGATTTCTCCTATTTAACCCTAAAGAATACAATAAAATATTTAATTATTATATATTATTATATAGTATTATGAATTTAATAATAAGATTTATAAGTCAATAAATCATGGGAAAATTTATAAACGCTCCAACTATATTATAAAGATTTTAGGAAGTGTTGGAACATTGTTTTGAAACATAAAAGTCAGTATAAAATTCTAAAAACCCTAAAGCCTTTTAAGCCTTGCTAGGGTTGACTTTTTGAGAATGGTCAAACCAGCCCATGAAACCTATACCAATAAATAGGTTATGGAAAACCATGAAGATCGATAAAAAGAACGTCAAAAACGGATCATCCTAGCCAAAGTTATGATCAAATGAAGTTTAGGGCCAAAATTTGAAAAAAAGCTGACGTGGCACAGTCTGCTGAGTCATCGCGCGCCTCGGGATACGCGCCCAGTACTTAGTCGTTTTTTATCTGCTATATTTCCGGTAACAAAAACCAGCCTTTGCCCTATCTTGTGACCTTCATAACTTTCTCATCTTTTGGAATTTTTGAGTGTCGTCTTCTTTGTTGCCTTCTCCTACACTTCCTCTAAACAACCATAACTCACACTAACCCTAACTCGTCCTAAATCAACCGGAAATTCGAGCCAAAGTAGCCCCCTGCAAAAACCGAAACTGCAGTTCTAGTTTTTCCTTCGATTCAGGTAACTTCGTCTTGCCATAACTTCTTCGTTTCTCAGCCAAATTCCATGTTCTTTAGCTCGCTTTGAAGAGCTCTAATCCCTATAAAACTTTCATGTTGATGACCCAAGCCAATTCCCAACCGTTTGGAAGAAAGAGGTGTCTAAAGTTTCGGATTTGTCACAGCATAAAATCATAGTTTTCTTTCCAGAAAACGCAAGGTAAACTCGCAACTTCCAGCTTCGATTTCTTTCTGTGTAGTGCAAGTTAGGGTGAGTTCTTGCTATCATTGTGTAGAGTTACGTTTCCTCTTTAGATTAAGCCCAAGAACTAGTTCTAACTCGGTCTGCACTGTAAATTATAGCGTTGCAAAGTAGGCTACTCAATCGGGTTGTAAAGGGGGCGTTTTTCCAGAAACCGAAAACAAATCCGTTCGATTCGAGCAATTCCGGTAAGTTTCCTTCAAATTCCTTCAGCCTTGCTAATCTACATTACATTGTCGGCCAAAAACATGTCCCAATTGCATCAATTACGCAATAGATTGAGTGAATTTGACAGATTCGAACTTGGAAACCCGTTTGAACCCTAACTTCGAAACCGAATTCGAAAACCATTGAATCCTGCATTATATCTAGCGAAATTAGTATCATTAGAACCGTAATGTGATTTCGAAACCATAGGAACAAGAATCACTCAATTTGGTTCTGTAGATTGTGAGAAAATCGTGAATTAGTACTCGGGGTTGGTTCTGGATGCGCTGAAGAACTCGATGATTCTCGGCCGTCCGATCGTAGTTAAAAGAAACGGACGGCCGAGATTAAAACGTTTCAGATTAGGTTTTTATAAATTCCAGTAAATAACCCTAACTTGTTGAGTTAATTTAAATACCTTCCCGAATGTGTTTTGACTTGAAATGTTAACCATAGATTCCTTATTAAATCTAGTTTATTTTGATGTAAATTATTATGGTTTTGGAGTTATTAAACGTAAGTTATGATTTTTGCAAGTTACGGGTTTTCTGGAACATTTGGCTAACTTAAAAAGATATTTTTATGAAATAAAAATTTTACAATATGTCTAAAATGTTATAGTTACTGTATATAAAATTTGGGAATTTTTGGACTATGGTAAAAGGGTTTAAAAATTGTGTTTGTGAGTTTTTCATAAGAATAACCCATAATATATAGTTTTTGATGTAACCAAAAATTAAAGTATGGCTTGTTAATAAACTTTTTAAGCTGGGGAAAATAAGGGAAACCAAATTAGCATTTTATAACAGTAAGTTTATAAATGTTTTGGTATTAGCTTTTAAGGGAAGTGAAGTTATTTACGTATATGTATATATACTTATATGGTAGAATTAAAATAGAAACTTATGTTAAATCAAGGAATTTAATTATTTTACGTTTTATTTATTTTATTATATGGGAGTTAATATTTTTAATTAAAACTAAGGAAAATATATGTATATTTCTACACATATATAAAAAGGAATAAAGTAGTAACTTAGAGTAGAGCGGGGAGCTAATAAATTAACACTTATAATAACTAAATATTATAAGAGCTAGAATCCTAAGATATAGTAAAATGAATACTTTATGAAACATACTTGGTATGCAGTTAAAGGTTGTAGTAATAAGATAGTTTAAATATAATAAGTTACATAGGGGATGTCTTAGTTAAATTCTAATACAGGTATACTTATATATATTAAATAAATAAAGGAAAACATTTTATTTATTTAAACCATATGTCGGTTGTGGTATGCCTAAAAGTTATTGAACATAATTAAATACAATAAAATCTCCTAAAAATGTTATGGATAAATCTTAATACATAAAGATATATATAAATATATAAGTATATAAATACATTAAAATAGATGAGGGAAATAATATTCCTTGTGATAGTTATAATAAGTAGAATATATATGTCAAACTTTAGGTTTTAATCGGCGTGTAATTAAATAGTCATTAGTAACTTAAGGGTTTAATTACACAACATAAGCTTAACACGGTCTTGGGTTAACTTACTAAGCCCAAGTCTTTGAACTCCAAAAGCCCACTTAAACGGTTCAAAGAGAGTTTGGGCCACTCTCAGGAATAAATTCTAAATCGTTCCAAACTAAACGAAATGGGCCTAACAAAGGATTTAGTTAACGAGTCAAGCCCAAATCCTTGTGAGAGAATAATGGTAAACCGGGAACTATTAATCAGTAAGAAAAGAAGGTTGTTTAGTTTATAAGTCCCTTAACTAATCGACACTTGGTGCACCTTAATTATAGGTTACTATTGGGGAATCACTTATTCGAGTTATTTATTGTTCTTCACATACTAGGTACGATTTCTCGTACTCCGATACTTTTGCTGATTGACTTATGGGATGTTTTTGACAAACGCTAACTGAGTTTAAGAGTCTAAAAGGAAATGGTTGTGTGACTAACTGAGCCTTGAATGTGAAACTCACTTGGGTATTGGTTCCTTCTTTTTGGTTGTTCCATTAGACATTGACTGCTTAGGGTTTACGCTTCTGCACTCTGTAGGACTGAGTGTTTTGGTATTGCTCTGGGTAGTTAGTGATCTGGTGGGAATTTGGAAAAGGTCAATTTTGGTAAATTCTTCTTCTGACTCTGGATATCGTTTCATCCATGAGCTGGTTCTTGAGGTTTTGACGTGCGCGCGTCTTCAATGGTAACAGCAGGGGGCTGTATATCCCTCGCCCATAGGGGCATTTATATTTGACAGTAGGGGGCTGTATATCCCTCGTCCACCAGGACATTTTTAATCTGACAGCAGGGGGCTGTATATCCCTCGTCCATATGACATTTATATCTGGCGGTGGGGGCCATCTCTCCCAATTGGTTTTATTCCACTCTTGAGTTATTGGTTCTTGGATCTATCTTTTCATTCCTAGTCCTTTGTGACTATCTGAGACTTTCTACTCCTAACTGGAATTGAATCTAACTTGAGTACTGGATGTTCACTAACTCATGGTGTGGTTTTGGATTGACTAACTTTACCTTGCTGTTATTGATCTTTATCCCTAACCTGTTATCTTGATTTGGTGATTTGTGAATTGCCTTGTTCCTCTGTGTTGTTTAAGTGATTGTTTTCAAGCTATTATTTATTTAAGAGTCGTATTACAAGTTTGTTTTTGGAGGATCGTACCAGTTCCATTCCAGGGAACTGACCCACCCCTCTCGGGGTGGGCTGCTTGGTTTTATCTTGCAGGTACGAGTTACTTTACAGGTGGCCACGAAGAGAACGAGTGATTGGGATGGGATTAGGTTTTGTGGAGAGTTTACGCGTTTTATTTCTGTTTTATTTATATTAAGTTTTCTCGAGGTTCAGGCCGTGACAATTGTAATCTTTAAGTTGTAATTGGTGAGGTTTGGTGCCGGGTGTTTGGAACCCGATGGTCTGTACGCTTTTAGTATTTTATTTCCGCTATAAATATGTTAAATAGGGGCGTTACAACTAACGATACTAGGATGCCGTGTGGGTTTCGATAAGTATCAAGGGTAATTCCTACGGACTACAGATGGTTCGTCGGTCGGAGACTCTACCGTTGGAGTGGCTACTACCGTGGGTGGCCCGCCATGAGATATGGGTATGAATAGAGATGCGTCGTTTTAACGAGACGTCATCATAGGCATGAGACTAGACAATATATGAACAACTAGATAGCTCGTATTACTGGCGAGAATCATTGAGGCTTTAAGGCCAAGATGAGAATAAACCGAAAATTTATAACTCTCGTTCTGTCTCGCTCGTTGTTTAGTATGCTTATAATATATTGTTGTATGATATGCGAATAGCATGATTTGTGTGGTGTGTTTGCGGATTGTTTCAGTTGAGTCACTGTACTCGTATATGAATTATTGAGGATTGTTTGAGTTGAGTCACTGTTCTTGTATATAAATTATTGTGGAATGTTTGAGTTGAGTAGTTGTACTCGTATATGAATTATTGTGGATTGATTGAGTTGGGTCGTTGTACCCATATGTGAATTATATGTATTTAGTTGAACTGAGTCGCTGTACTCGAATGTGGATTATTATGTGTTTGGTTGAGTGGAGTCCTTGTACTCATATATGCGTTGTGACACCTTTCAGTTGGTTTATTGTTGGTGTGATATGTGGAGCCGGGGGTGAAATACCTCAAACCTAGATATGGTGTTTAGATGATAAACTAAGGTATAAGAAGGCTAGATAATGCCTTAGAAACTTTAGGAAACAATTTAAATCAAAGAAAACACAAGGAAACACCATAAGAGCAATTTAAGCAGAAATGTGCTCTAAGCTTGGAGTAACTTTGGGTAACACCGAAATATCATATTTAGACTTTAGTAACATGCTAATGGACATGTTAAACCGGTTGCCAAAGAAAACCAAGCTCAAAAACAAGTTAAAACACAAATTGTGCTTTAAGGACTCTTAAAACACATTTTTGAAAAATTGTCTTAGAAAGGAGTTTTGAGTGGCTAAATGCCCATAATTACTCCTTAATCAACTTGTGTATTTCTTAGTATCACATTAGGAGGTCTAAATCAATTGGAAATCAAAAATTTCACAAATATGTGCACTAATTTGTGAATAGTAACCAAATAGTGCCTAGTTTAGTCTTTAGTCAACTAAGTTTAATTAATTGGTCAAACAAGACCATAAATACCCTCATTAGTGAAGGGGCCGGTTTTTAATAGTGGTGAGTCACCACATGAGATAGTCACATTAGAAAAGAAGAGGGAAAAGTACATGGTACTATTTGCTTTAAGGAAAATATCTCTTTTTAACATACCTCTCTCCTCCTTTCTTCATTTCTTCTTCTTCCCACCAATTTCATCTTCTTCTTCTCTTCTCCATTCACGTAAGAAGCAGCCCCATGCTAGCTCCATCTTGCTTTGCCCACAACTTACTCATTTTAGATCCAAATTCAAAAATAAGTTTAGATAATTCTTAGTTAGCTTAAGCTCTTTCTTTCTATCCTTTCAAATCTCCAAGAGCTTCGTTTTGGTGCAAGGCAAACCGCCATTAGAAGAGGAAAAATAAGCTTCAGGAGTCCATTAGCTTCTCCATTCTCTTAAGGTAAGGAATATGCAAGAAAAATCATCTTTTCATCACTTTCCTCCATTACCGAAAATTACCACTCATGGGGCTTCGTTTTTTTGCCTTGTTCTAGCTTGTTTTCTATTCTCCAAGGGCTAGAGGAGGTCCTTCTTGGGTCATATCCAAGCCTACCTTAAGACTCCATGGTAAAATATTCATTTAAACACCTTAAAACACATTTTTAACCTAGGTTTGATTCCTTAAGGTTAGTATATTATTTAGCACTCATTGGAGTCATTGGATATTGATTAGAACATTGGCAAGGGAGGTTTAAGGGGGTGACCGAGATTGTTCAAGGGAAAGCCTAAGGAGGAAAGTTTGTGAAGCTTGTAAAAGAACATGGTAAATTCCTTACCTTAAGGTGTTTTAATGCATTAAGGGATGGGATTTAGATATAAGATAAGTTTAGCTTAGAGTTTACATTGGGAAAGGGTTATAAAACTTAGGAGGAAGAGCATTTATATTGCAATGGGAGCCTTGTTGTATGTATTTGCAGGTCAAAGGCTATATATGTTGTGGAAATTCAGTGTTTAAGATTTATGCATTTAAGGGCCTAAGAGCCAAGTCATTTAACGGCCTAAGGGCCAAGCAATTTAAGTTTATGCACTATATTGTGATGTAGTGTAGTTTGGGTGTATATTGTGTGCTAAGATGGTGTATTAAGAATTTGTGTGATCATAGATGTTTAATGGTGGAAAACCTATGTGCTTGGGTGTAGCAATATACTAGGGAAGCCATGTCAAAATTTGGTGAAGAAACATGATGTTTAAGATGCTCTAAGGAGATTTTATGACTAAAGAAGTACTATGAAATCTTAGGAGTTGTTTTGATGAAAAAAAAGAATGAGTTTAAGGTGTTCTTGAGAGTTGCGATGACCTAGGGATGCTAGGAGAAACTAGGGTTACAATGGTGAAGTTTAGGCACCAAGACTATGATAGAAACGTTAGGAAACTTGTACAAAGATTGAAGGAAATTAGGTGTAAAACCTTGAAATGACTTAGGTGAGAACTAGAGGATATGACTTGAGGATGTTTTGGTAAATGAAATAAAGAGAAATAATGGTGTTTATTGAGTGGTCAAATTGTTAAGGAGGGAACATTTTGGTTAGTTGAAGTTCTAGGTAATTTACATGTTGTAAATGTAAGGAATTAAATGTTAAGTGTTAGGAGTTTTGTAAGGATTGAGTAAAAGGTTAAGAGAATCCTTGGTGCACGAATTAATGAGTTTGGTGGATGTTTTAAGGTGAGTTTAAGTGCCTAAATGGTATTAGGACATATGGGGGAACTTGTGGAAAAGTTTGGGAACAATTAGACAATTTTTGGGAAGTTTCTACACTGGACCGACCAAGTGGACCGACCTTGTCTGGGTTGGCCGGACCTTGTTGACCCAGGAAATGTTTCTGGAATCGACCGATCCAAGGGGTTGGGTCGGTCGGTGGGTCGGTCGGGCTGGCCTTGGGTCGGTCGGGCAACATTTGAACGAACAATAAGTTTCTGGAATGGACCGACCCAGAGGGTCATGGGTAGGTCGTGGGTCGGTCTAGGGAAATTCTTCGAACCAAAAAGTTATTGGAATGGACCGACCCAGGGGTTGGGTCGGTTGGTGGGTCGGTCGACCCTTAAGACTTAAAAAAAAACTCTGAGAATGCTAAGTGGTATTAACGGTACACCATTAAGAGGGAAATGATGATTAGGAAGATAAGGACCTAAGGGATTAAGTTAAGTTAAAGCTTAAATGTTTAGGGTTAAGTTTGTAAGGTTAAGTTGTAAGAATTTAAGAGGTGTTAAGTGGGGATCATTAAGGGTTGGATAAGTTAAGTAATGGATAAGTAATTAATAATCTAAGTTGGACGAATGTTTTAGGACTTGAAAGTTTGGAACCGGAGGAGAATTAAACAACCGAGACGATCGACGGTGAACGGTATGGTTTTCTTGTGACCTGCTTGCTAACGAGGTGTCCCTCGCTTGTGTGCTATTTGTTTATGTGTGTCGACTAAAAAAGGTAAAACATGCAACCGGATATATTGTACTTATTGTGTGTGTGTTGATTTACACTAACACATGAGACTTGAGGTTAGTTATTAACAAAGTTTAGTACAGTTGGAATGAGAAGAGGAATCACATTATTTAACAGTTGGTTAATACCCGAGAAGGTTTAACTAACACTTGGTTTATAAGATTTTCACTAACTAGAACTTAACGGGGGAGTGAAGAATTCGGGACTGACTCCGGTCATGCATGTTAAGGAAAGGGGTTCGGTATCTGAATCAGATCCGGCTTCCGCTTGAGGACTTGTCTTCAGACTTGTTGCCTAGGGTCGAATGTCGACTCGGCTACTTTGGATTTTCAGTCTAAGGTAGAGGACAGAATAAGATGGTGCGGTAGGATCACCTAAATCCTAAAATTAAGATAAGTTGTTTCTTCAACCAATGGAGTTAATAGCTCATTGGCTAGGGTTGCCTTTGACCCGACAAAAATAAACATTGAGATAAGATACAACCATTTCTATTCAATGAACGGTTGGTGTACTGAGGTTAAGATGAGGATTATGGCTGAGGTAAGTTAAGATGGACAGAGGTTAAGGGGAATTGGAATTTGAGGAGTTAACTGTTTAACTCACTTATTAAGAGAACGCTTTTAAGTCGTTCGTTGTGTGTGAACTATGCTTGTTCATCTGTGGATTGTTGATTTATCGCATTTCTCATTATGATTGTGTATCTAATCAATCTCCATGCTATCGACAATTAGCCGTCGTAGCCCCATTAGCTTGGGGGCCATGAGAGGATCGTACCAGCAAAGGTGCTGACCCCCTCGAGGGATGTTGTTTATTTTGCAGGTAAGCGTCCCATGAAGACTCACCCTGAGAGTAGGGGAAGTTAGACTTAGGTTGGGCTTATTTTTGAGCACAGGTTGCGCTTGTGCACCCGTCTGTTAATATTGAAACTGGTGAAGGATTATGTTGGTACTTGAGGTACTATAAACTCGGTTGGTATGTATATTTTTGGGTTAGTGGTTGTAAATGTTTAAAGGTCGGTATTTTCTATTGTTCAGACCGTGGCAAGGTCCTAGTGTTGGTTTATTTCCGCTGCAATGTTTTATTTATGTTGTTAAGTTTGCGATAACCACGATTGGCTTAGGACGGGGTGTTACAGGGGGCTTGTTTGTTATTTGAGTTTACTGCAATATTGTTATTGCTTTACAGTTTATATTAAACTACATGCATGAAAATGAACTGCATGCCCTCGACCAATTAACTGAGGGTCTGAGGGGGCATGATAGTCATGTAGTAACATACTCAGCAGGGGCTGATTCCATACCACAAACAAAATTTTTCAGGTATGCAGCTTCCGGTGTCGAAGAGTGTGGGATGCGATGGGTAGCTAGTCACATTTATTTATTTATGCACTATTATGCTATAAACGTAGAATCGTGTATAGGACTGGAATACTTAGAATGCTCACTAAGGTTGTATTTTGGATTAGAATGGAAGGTTAGATTTATCTCTTGTTGTCACTGTGGGAAAATGTTTTGCATTGTGATTTTTTAAGTTGGAGACGTTACCACTCGTATGGGCAAGTGAGAACGGTAACACCGGTCGTTTGATGATATTTATATTACCGTTGCAATTATGTACTAAGTACGATGTTTTGGGATATCAATTAGGAGCCGTATTAGTAGGGGTGTTACACTGTCTCCTAAGAACCTTGTGTTCAACACATGGTTCAAGGAGCAATAAACTTCATAGATACACATCTCTAGCCTGAGAGTTCTATGTCTCTTAGAGACTCGAGTGAAACTTGAGAGAAAATATAGTTTTAGTAAGATTTTTATATCCTTCTTTTGTTTTCCCGCCATTTTCTATTTTGAATGCAAATCTTGTTTACGAATGACTTTATTGCGTTGGCTACTACTTCCTTGATTACAAATTACAAATATGATTAGAGACATTCCACTAATATAATCTCATCACTTGACACCTAAAAGGCTTATCACATAGACTGAAATACCACAAACTTAAGTGTGGTGATTAAATAATTCTAATATGGTATTTGAGGGCCTAATAGTGCTGAAATAATTTTGGTAAAGAAAATAAATCCAAAAGAAAAGAGAAACCGCGTAAAAAGGATAAAACGTAAAATTGTGCGTTACGTAACTCTAGGAGGTGCGTGACCTCGACTAGGACCTTATATGGATTCCTAAGGCTTACTTATACCTAAACAATATGTGGGAACAATTCCTGAAGAAAACGAATCCAAATAATGGGTTCAAATGCTAACGGAGTGTTAAAGCATGTTTTTCAAGAAAACCCGAAAACGCTAATTTAAGTGGTCAAACAGACCCGTAAAAGTTATAGTTGACTATATACCTATAATTAAACATTAATGGAAGCTTAAGAACCATTAAACTTAAAGGAACGAGAAAAATCCAGAAAACGGGCCCGGTTAGTGAATAGTGCTAAAACGGGTAATTAACGAGCGTTTCTTGCGAAAAGACGAAAACGCCCCCAACCTAATTAACTAATGGGGCCGTTTTTATTAGTAGTCAACACTCCTCTCTCTCAATTTGTAAACTAGCTAACTAGCTAAAAGAAAGAAAAGCAAAAAAGTAAAAAAAAGGTATAAAGTACCTTTTTCTCTCTATCTCCTCTCATTTCTTTCCCCACTCACATACTGCCTCCTTCTCTTTCTTCTTCCTCTGCCAATTTCTCTCTTCTTCCATCCGCTTCCATGGTGATTTGCAGCCCTCACCCAACTCTCCACTTCTCTCTCTTGCACAAGCTTTATTAAAGCTCCAAATAGAAAAATAAACACATATTCTTGCTCCCCTCACCAAGCTCTATCATTCTCTCTTTTCAAAATCTCAAATGGAGAAATTTACCTCCATGGGTGTTGGCAATTTGAAGAGAAAACTACATTTTTTTGAAGCTTGGAGTCTCCTCTTTCTTCCAAGGTAAAAAGTTCAAAAGAAAAACTCACTTTTCTCCATCTTTGGTCTTGGCCGATTTTTCCCCTTCTTAATTCCTTGTTTCTTTCTTGTTGAGCATTCATTCAAACCTCCAATGGTGGATTGGATCTCCTCCTTTGATTCATGGCAAAAACCCATTTCTAGGGCACTGCTGGAAAAAAAAGAATAAAAAACGCCCCTTTAACAACGGTTATATTGTATATCGTTTTTTTATCATAGGCCGAACATCTTAAACAACGCTTTGTTTACAAAGTGTTGTTTTTGTTATCACGCCCAAAGTAAAAAACAATGCTTTGCGTTTAAACGTTCTTTAAAGAGACATGTATAAAAAACATTTCAGAAAGGAAGCGTTTTTTATGTGTTTGGGCGCGATAACATAAAAAAGCTTCACTTAAGAAGCGTTCTTCTTAAGTGAAGCATTTTTTATGTTACCTATATTAATACACTCCTTTCGCCTTCCCGCCCAGTCTTCTCATCAATCAAATCGCGACTGTTCCCCTACCACACTCTCTGTAAACGCTCTCTGTAAACACACTAGCTTCTCAATCCAAACCATCGATCCTAGAATTAAATTCATTTCGATTCCGCCACGGCGCGCCCCTTCTCTTCCCCTTTCTTCCGATATCTGCGCTCGCCATCTTCATCAATATTTCTAACATTCTCTGCAACCCGGCGGCCAAACTGTTGATGCATGCGTCGATATCAATCGTCGGCGCCTCGAGCTCTCTCGCTATCGGTAATATTAAGCTGCGGACACATATATGCCTATCGCAGTGTGCACGGCGGCGCCTCTAGATTACAACCCCAACTAGCGAAAGGAACAACATACATGCGCGCTAGATCTGTCGGCTCTATTGTGCTGATGAGGTAATTTTGCAAACCGAACTTCTTAATCAGGAAAATACATGCTCTGTTTTTTTGGGATTAAGGCGTCTATTTGTTTGGGATTAAGGCTGGAAATATATTGTGTGTGTGTATTGTTTGGGAATAATTTTGCACAAACCAAACTTTGGGCCACGCATTTGTTGTTAACCTATGTGTGCTTGCAAACCATACTTGTTAATCAGGAACATATATACTCTGTTTGTTTGGGATTAAAGGCGTGAATAAAGTGTACGTGTGTTTGGGAATAATTTTGCATGTAGACCAATGGACTTGCACGCTGGTTTTTACTATGTGTTGATTGTTGTTAATCAGGCGCGCATATTGTTGTACTATATGTGAGCTGATTTTTACCTGCTGGTACAATTAATTGACTTGGGAATTAATGTGTAATATAATGCGTTTCGGCATGCATGCATACAAATATAGTATATATGGCGAAATTAATTTGGTTAGATGATTATACGGTGTATTAATTAATGCTATATATTATATTATAGTATAACCTAGGGTGCAAATATTAGATGACCATGGGATTTATTAATTAGTTACAAAGACATAGCATTATGCCAATCTACGTTTCTACCAATACTTACATCAAAAACTTTTAAGTTCCTTCACATTCTTCTCAGATTTGTTATCCGGTCAAGCTAGGCATTCCAATTAACCCTCTAATGTTTTGGAAATGACCACCATTGGCCATATTAGAGACCTCTAGCTACTTACAGCTTCTTAATTTCTTGTAGTTATTATTTTAGTATCCCTTTACATTTTTTAGCTAGCGCCTATGACCTTCGATCGTCATTGATCAACCTATAATAAAAAATTGAACTCGGACGGGCCCACCAACTTTATTTTCCTTCACGACCTTTCTTCTCTCCTTTTCGATTCCTTTAGTCACCTCTGACTAGTATGTATGCTGTAGAAGCTTCAGTAGATCGAACAATCAGAACTGGACAGCACTGAAACATCATAGAGAAAATCGGATAAAAAGTCAGACGAATTTGGCCAATGGAGACGGTTGTTGCCTCTGTTGAAGATGAAAGTACCGACGATCATGATGATTCTTCTACTGATACAAAAGAGACATAAGAAGAAAAACATGGTACAAAAGAGACAGAGGCAGATACAGATGAAAGAATGAATGAGAACTCAGAAACAGAGAGGTTGAAGAAATTGGCTAAAAAGTTAAGTGAGGCTGCCACAAAGTAGAGTCCGGTGGCGATTAACGAATTACCGGCATACTTCATGACCTTGAATGAAGAAAACGGTTTTCTAGAAAAGTTGTATCAGGAGGATTAGAGGAAACTTAGCCAATTATTTGGTGGCATGGGGACTACTTGAAGATAAAGTGGTACCAAATCGCCCGGTTGATGAGTTTCATGTCTTATGGATGGAGATGGAGATGGAGAAGCTAGGCACTTCTCCATCTCCAGTTTCGATTGGATTCGCATCTTCTTTTAGTTTTGAACATCGATAGGTCTGAGAAATCTTTAAACACTAGGACATGACTGTTTGTAGATTGCATGCAGTAATTTGGAATGCTAGCCACACACTGTTGATGTGGGGTGCATCCTATCTTTTTAAAAAAACTAGATGAAGGTCCCTTGGCAATTAAAAATATTGAGAGATTCCCCCTAAGTATAATTCCCCCTGAGTTTACATGTTAAGCGACTTTAACAAATGATAGCAATAAGTGATAGTTTTTATGCACAATAAGTGATAGCTTTTATGTTATACTGTGACCATAGTAGAAAAATTTTCTACTAAGGTTACAGTATAACATAAAAGCTATCATTTATTGTACATAAAATCCGTCACTTATTGCTATCAAGAAACAAATGATAGCAATAAGTGATAGTTTTTATGCACAATAAGTGACAGCTTTTATGTTATACTATAACCATAGCAGAACATAGTACAATGGTTATAGTATAACATAAAAGCTGTCACTTAATTTGCATAAAAGCTGTCACTTATTGCTTTGATAGCAATAAGTGACAGCTTTTATGCATAATAAATGACAGCTTTTATGTTATACTGTAACCTTAGTAGAAAGTTTTCTACTAAGGTTACAGTATAACATAAAAGCTGTCACTTATTGTGCATAAAAACTATCACTTATTGCTACCATTTGTTAAAGTCGCTTAACATGCAAACTCAGGGGGAATCATACTTAGGGGAAATCTCTCAATCTTTTTAATTCCCAAGGTACCTTCATCTAGTATTTTTAAAAAGATAGGATGCACCCCACATCAACAATGTGTGGCTAGTATTCCAAATGACTGCATGCAATCTACAGACATTCATGTCCAAGTGTTTGAAGATTCTCAGACCTATTAATGTTCAAAACTGAAAGAAGATGCGAATCCAATCGAAACTGAAGATGGAGAAGTGCCTAGCTTCTCCATCTCCATCTCCATCCATAAGTCATGAAACTCATCAACCGGGCGATCTGGTACCACTTTATCTTCATATAGTCCCCCATGCCACCATATAATCGACTAAGGTTCCTCTTATCCTTATGATACAACTATTCTAGAAAACCGTTTTCTTCATTCAAGGTCATGAAGTATGCCGGTAATTCGTTAATCGCCACCGGACTCTACTTCGTGGCAGCCTCACTTAACTTTTTAGCCAATTTCTTCAACCTCTCTGTTTCTGAGTTCTCATTCATCCTTTCATCTGTATCTGCCTCTTTCTCTTTTGTATCATGTTTTTCTTCTTCTGTCTTTTTTGTATCATTAGAAGAATCATCATGATCCTCGGTACTTTCATCTTCAACAGAGGTAACAACTGTCTTAGCGAATTGGAAATTTCTTCTCAGGTACGTATTATAAGTACTTTTGTGTTTGAATTGTTGATTTTAACTATTTGCGCATGTTTGGATAAGTTTAAATGGTGACTTAATTGCTTTTATAATTCTCGCGTGCAGCTTGTTAATTTCTTCTCAATACTTATTCACAAGCCGATCTCAAGTTTCTCAATAAGGAGAGGGCACACACATGTGTTGAAAGCACTAAATTGTTCAGAAGAAGTCATGAGTCATCTATCTTTTCTTTTTTAGTAGTTTGGTTAACTAGCTAATTACAAATGTTGTAGTTGATCGATCGATACTACACTTAAGCCTATGTGCGCTAGCTGGTATAATATTAATGCAAACAAAGTACTGTTGTTGATCTATTAATTAAAATTCACCAGTTTGGTTGATCTGGTATATACAATGCAAACAGGTTTTGAATGATTTTGTGATTTTAATTTTGTGTTATGCGCAGGGTAATAAATTGTATAGAAAATAAAAATATAAAAAAGGTCCATAATAACGTTATATGTATAAGCGTTTCTTATACTCTCGCGCCAAATGACATAAAGAACGCTTATCAAGATAAGCGTTTTTTATAAAGCTTCATAAAGAACGCTTATAATAAACAAGCATTTTTTATAGTCGGACATAAAGAACGCTTCAAGGTGAAAGTGTTCTTTATCCCTCGTAGATTCCCGCGACCTTACCCACTTTAAAAAACGCTTTAGCGATAAGCGTTCTTTTAAATTAATGTATAAATAACGCTTACAACACGTTCTTTAAGAGGCTCGACCATTTGCGTCGCCGGCATAAAAAACGGTTATAAAACGTTCCAAAAGACAAATAAAAACATTGTTTATTTCTTTTTTTTCCAGCAGTGGGGTTTCCAAGGTAATGACCAATCTCAGTGCCTTAAGCATTTTAATTAATGAGTTTAGTGTTTTTACTTAGACTCATTTCCTTTATTGAATGTTGGGTTGGAATTGGGCAATTGGATTTGCCCTTGACCGATTATGGGAGCCAAGAGAAATGAGAAAGAGAAGAGGAGAAGACTTGAAATGAGAACTTGAGAAATTTAAGGTAAGGAATTTACCTTAACCCTTGTCTAATTGTTTTAGAATATTGGGATGGGTAAATGAATGAATGAACCCAAAATATGAATTGAAATCTGAACTGGAAATGTGTTTAGTTGATGTTTAGTGCAATTGTGAAATTTGGTTTGAATTGTGATTTAAGGGCCTAAGAGCCATGCATTTTATGATTTATGCATTGTATTATGTTTGGTGAATTATGGATGTGAATTGGATGAATTGAGTGCTGGTAGGACCCTTTATGGGTGTGGCTAGTTTTGAGATGATTTAGGTGAACAAATTGTGCATTTGGGCAATGTTAGAATTATAGATGAGTTATGGCGAAATTTCGGTAGAAATGGACTGTTTTTAGGTGACTTGATGAATGGAAGAAGTTAGGTGTTTATTGGGTTGAGTTGAGTAGAGTAATCACCTTGAAATGGTAGTTGGAGGATGGATTGAAGTGATGTAAAAATCTGTAGCTTAAATGATGTTTTGCTGTTTTGAATTCCTAGGAGAAAACTAGTGTGCATGACCTTGTAGTGGAGGATAGATTTGGGAGCTAGTGATGCATTTGCCTTGGAAGAATTTGGAATGGTCAATGGGTGAGTTGGTAATGGTTTGTAGAAGGTTGTGAAATATCAAGAGGAGTTAGAAATGCACTAGTGTGCATAAGTGCAAAAAACTAAGAATTTAGATTGTAGAATTGAGCAAGCATTGAGTAGGAGTATAACCAATGATTTAAGGAGGTTTAGGGAGTGTTTTAGGGTGTTTAAACATGTAGAAAACATGTGGAAGGATTAGGGAATGATTAGGTATGAATTAGGGGTTGAAAAGATGTCAAAAACTGTAAAATTTGATAGTTCGAGGGTTGGTCCGGGTTTGTAAACCGGTACACAAACCCAGATGTAACACCCCATCCAAAGCCAATCGTGGTTATCGCAAAACTGATCACTTAATCGAATACGGCGCAGCGGAAATAATAAACACCTGGACCTTGCCACGGTCTGATCGTTAGAATATACTGGCCTTACAATTACAGCACTTACCCAAAATACATAATCAACCCAAAACATCACCAACCATAATACCGACAACCAACCGAGTACAAGTAACTAAGTCATAACCACAACCTTACATCAGTTTAAATTTAAACAGTCGGGTGCACAGGCGCAACCCGAACCCAAAATAAACATCCCATCCTAAGTCTAACCGCTCTACTCTCGTAGTGCGTCCTCATGGGTCTCTTACCTGCAAGTGTAAACACAGCCCCCAAAGGGGTCAGCACGAATGCTGGTACACCCTCTCATGGCCCCCAAGCTAACGGGGCTACGACGACTAATTGTCGATATCATGGAAATTGATTACATACACAAGCATGATATGAAGTGCAATAACAATAACCACAGATGAACATATATAGTTCACAAACAATGAACGACTCACGCGTTCCCTTATCAAGTGGGTTAGTAACCCCCTCCTTAGTCCTCATTTCCTTAATCTCAGTTCCTTACCTTACCTTAATCTTAATCTCAACTTAGTCTCAGTATACAAACCGTTCCTGGACGGGAATGGTTATAGCTTAATTCGAACCTGGGATTTAGGTGATCCCAACGCACCATCTTAATGCCACCTACTCTGGACGGGAGTCCAACGTAGCTGAGCCGGCAACCGGCCCTAGGCTACAAGTCCGAAGACAAGTCCTTAAGCGGAGGGCGGATCTGATTCAGATACCGTCCCCCTTTTTCCTTAGCATGCATAACCGGAGATCGGTCCCGGGTTTCCTCACTCAAGTTCCAGTTAGTAGAAATCTTAATCACCATGTGCTAGCTAAGCCTTAACGGGCATTAACCAACAACCACCAAACTTAACTCTTATTCTTAACTCAGTAAGTACTAAACTTGGTTAGTAACAATCTCAAGTCTCGCCGGTTAGTGTAAAGATAACACATACACAACGAGAACAAATATAACCGGTTGCATGCTTTATCTTGTTTTAGTCATAGCAATTAAACAGATAGCACACAAGCCGAGGGACACCTCGTTAGCAAGCAGGTCACAAGAAAGATTGTACCATTCACCGTCGACGATCGTTTGGTTTATCTCCTTCCAAGTCCCAATTCACCAATCCTAAAACATTGATTCATGTTTAGGCCATTAGTTATTTGCACCTCACTTAACTTACTTAATCCCTTAAAAATTCCCGATGAATATCCTCTTAAGTCCTTACACTTATCTTACAATCTTAACTTTAGACATTAAGGTTCTTACTTATCTTAACTTGATTCCTTAAGTTCTTAGGGTACTAATCACTACCACCCTACCAAGAGTATACCTTATTACCAGTTACCATTCTTAGAATTCAAAATTTCTTTTTTTTTTATTTTTAGGCTCGACCGAACTTCCGACCGACCTTACCCAAGGTTGGTCCATTCCAGAACACATTACCGCTTGAAAATTCTACCCCGACCGACCTTGCAAGTCCGGTCCCCAAGGTCGGTCCATTCCCGAGAGTTTCCCCGAGGAAAATTTAAGCTCGACCGAACTTGCCAAGTCCGGTCCCATGTTCGGTCGATTCCAGAGACTTAATTCCTTCACAAAATACAAGCCCGACCGAACTTGTAAGTCCGGTCCCTAAGTTCGGTCGGTTCCAGAAACTTTCTCCGGCAGTGTAAACTGACCTCGACCGACCTTGCAGGTCCGGTCCCTAAGGTCGGTCGGCTCCAGAACCTTGTTTCGAAATTCTCTTTCAACTCCAAACTTCTCCTCATATATCCTAATATGTTATAACCTCATTTGGGTACCTCAAATACACCTTAAGCCAATAACTAAACACTTTAAATCACTCACCAACATCCACTTTAATCATTATGCATTTTCCCTTGTAACCATGCCAACACTTGTAACATTTTTCCACTAGGTTTCTAGGTGGTGGTTCATACCTAATGTAACCACTATGCCAAATGTTTCCCCACCACTATAACATCATCTCCCAAGCATCTTTCACCATCTAAAACTCTTTTATGCATTTACTTAAAGTTCCTTCAAAAGCTTAAGCTTCCATCCATCAACACCTTATTTCCTTCCTAATTGTTTACCAACATTTGCCTAAGTCCTAAATACTCAAATACATTCTCTTGATTCCTAAATCCTTCATAGTAATGCCTAAGTCATTATAACTCATTATAACACTTTATCTCACCCCTTTTTCATCAAAACAACCTCTAAAACTTCCTAGTACTTCCTTAGTCATTAAATTCCCTTAGAACGTCTTAAACACTTAAGTTCTCCTTTAAATTTTGCCATGGGCTCTCTAGTATTTAGCACATCCTAACACTTGGTTTTTCTCCATCAAACAACCAATACCACTCAAATTCTCATCACAACACCTTAACACACAATTTACACCAAAACTACACCACATCATCTTATAGTGCATAAACTTAAATGCTTGGCACTTAGGCCCTTAAATGACAATAATCTTAACCACTGAATTTCCTCATATATTTGCCTTCAACCTGCGAATACACACAACAAGGCTCCCATTGAAATAAAATGCTTCTTGTAATTCACCTTGATGTTCTTAAACTATCTCTTTTTCTCATTTGCTCCTTAGTCACAAGTTCACAAACATAGTCATTGTTTCTCCTAGGTCATATATAACCCTTTTCTAATGTAAACTCTACACTAAACTCATCTCATATCTAAATCCCATTCCCTTAAACAATAAAACACCTTAAGGTAAGTAATTTACCTTGTTCTTTTACAAGCTTTAAAAACTTTCTTCCTTAGGTTTTTCCTTGCTCAATCTCAGTCACCAATATATCTCCTTGCCAATGTTCTAACCAATATCCAATGACTCCAATGAGTACTAGATAATACATTAACCCTAAGGAACAAACCCTAGGTTAAAAATGTGCTTTAAGGTATTAAGGTGATTGTTTTACCTTGGTTTCTCAAAACAAGCTTGGATATGAAGCAAGAAGGACCTCCTTTATCCCTTGAAGAGTAGAAACAAGCTAGGACAAGGCATAAACATGGAGTCCCATGAGTGCAAATTTTCGGACAAGGAAAGAAATGATGAAAACCTAGATTTTCTTAAACTTTCTTTACCTTAAGAGAATGGAGAAGCCAATGGAGTCTCCAAACTTGAATTTCCTCCTCTAATGGTGGTTTGGCTTGGCACCAAATCAAAGCTCTTGGAGTTTTGAAAGGATAGAAAGAGAGAGCTTGAGCTAACTAAGGAGAATATGTAATTTGTTTTGGTTTTGGAGCTAAAATGAGTGAGTTGTGTGCAAGAGAAGGTGGAGCTAGCATGGAGGTGAGCTTCACGTTAATGGAGAAGGGAGAGAGCAGCTCAAACCGTGGGAAACAAGAGAGAATGAAGAGGTGAGGAGAGAGGTGAGTTAAAATGAGATCTTTATATTGTAAAGTAAATAGTACTTTTGCTTTATCCTTTAATTTCCTTTCTTATTTGCTTAATGACTCATAAAGGTGGTGACTCACCTTATAAGAAACCGGCCCCCATTTAATAATAAGGGTACTTAAGTCTTTGTTGACCAAATCTCTCACTTATATTGACTTATGTTATAAACTAGCTTAATTAAGTTACTATTCACAAAACAAGGCACATTGTTGTGAAATTTTTGATTTCCCATTGATATAGACTTCCAAATGTGATACTATATAGTACACATATTAATTAAAGAGTAATGATGGACATTTAGCCATTCAAAACTCATTTACAAGACAATTTTTCAAAAACGTGCTTTAAGACTCCTTAAAGCACATTTTGTGTTTTAACTTGTTTTCAAGCTTGGTTTTCTTTGGTAATTGATTTAAAATGACCATTAGGATATTACTAAGGTCTTAGAACAATATTTGGGTACTCTCCCAAGTCTCTCCAAGCTTAGAGCACGTTTTTGCTTAAACTGCTCTTTTGGTTTTTCCTTATATTTTCTTTGATTAGAAATGTTTCTTAATGTTTCTAAGGCATTATTTAGCCTCCTTATATCTTAGTTTATCATTTAAACACCATATCTACGTTTGGGGTATTTCAATCTACCCCCTTTAAAAGAACTTTGTCCTCAAAGTTCACATATGTGCTTAACTATTCACGGTACTCAATTCCCTTAATCTTAACACCACATCTTATATTCACATTCATACATCTCAAGACTCAAAGGTCAATCTCAAATACAATACATAAGTATTATACATAACTCAAACTTAACACCAAAGTGTAGCAACTTACACGAATTCACATCTTAAACAACCAAACAAACGACAAACATGATCGTTTCCTAAC